>OY992890.1:17343376-17458376 GCA_963921405.1 Cepaea hortensis
GTTGATTTAATTAAGAGCGCAAGACGTTTGGCACCGGCTCAAACAGTACAGTCACTTGAAGTTATGCATGGCTGATTGTCCACTCCTGGATCAGAGATGTCGAAGTTCACACCAGAAATTGGTTAAGATCCTATCCTGTTGACAGTTATGCATGCCACAAGTCGAAATATTTAATTGTTTTCCGCAGACATGCTTCACAATAAATCACTTGTAGTGTGTTTTAGCATGGCTTTGCAGCAGCTTGACTGAATTAGCTCATGGCTGAATTTATGAACAAGAGCCTGTGTAATGTAGCAAATGGTTACCGTCGTTTTATGACCATGTATTCAATTAATGACAATAAAAGGGGTAGACACAAGTTGTGACAGGAAGCCACAGAGGCATATGTTACAAGTTAATTGTAACAGGACGGGGTTGGATCCTCGTCGCCTGCCATTATTTCTGGGTTCTTGTGAAATGTTCTTCCGTCCCAATTATTCATCACCCATCACGAGACAATGGACAAAAGAATACTAACCCTTAGGATACTATCTCTAATCTATCTCAGGCCCATTCGATAGCTTAACCCACATTTCCTTCACCAAAAACAAAGAAAACAATTGAAATTTTAGAACTGGTTTCTGGAAGTCAATAAAAATATTATATTATTTGTTATGGCGGATAGCAACCAAGATGGCGGTGTAAACTTTCACTTCAATTCGGAGATCTAATTATGTCTTGTGTGAGTGTTTCTTAACATCAGTCTGTTCAAATAAGGATGAACCTACGACAGGTCCAGCAAACCGGTAGGGAATTTATTTGTCCAAGAACTATTGCTCGAGAATTATGGAGAAAATTAAAAGAAAAACGCACGCGTTCACGCCGGAAACACACTAAAGCTGAACAACAAGCAACGTCCTGTAAACAACAACAAGCGACAAACAACAGCTACATTTCGAAGCAGACAGCAAACATTCGGGACTTGGAATGTTACGGGTCTAGGAAACAATGAACCAGCTCTTGTAGAATTTATGACAAAGTCAAATTTACAAATATTAGGACTCGCAGATACTAGGAAAAAGGGGCAGAACACAAAACTAATACATGAAGGTTACGTTCTTATATGGAGTGGCGTCGACCAGCGAGCTACAGCTAAATATGAAGTAGGTTTTTTATTTAATTCAGAAAAAGCGAAAACCATTATCAACACTAAATTTATATCGGAAAAGATAATACTAGTACAGGTCAAAGAAGGAAATAGAAACACAACTTTTATACAAACATACGCGCCCCATGTAACGACACTTACAGCGACGAAGACGCAGACGAGTACTTTGATAAACTTGCAGACACATTGAATAATGTCAGGGAGACATATGAACTTATTGTAATGGGTGATTTTAACGGAAGAATAGACACACGAAGAACACCGTGGAATGAATGCATGGGGTCATTCAGCGATACAGAGATTGATTGTAACAGCAATGGTCAACATCTACTCAACATATGCTCCAAACACGGACTAATAATAGCAAATAGTTTTTTTTCAACAATCGTCGTAGCCACACCACGACCTGGTATAAATGGAATGATATAGACCAAGCATCTCAAATTGACTTTATTCTAATTAGTAAATCAGACAGAAGACTACTTACTATTAGATTGAAGAGTACTCCCTAATACAGACGTTGGTACTGATCACAAATCAGTCATAATAAAAAAGATTCCAACATACAGAAAAATAAGAAACACAATGGTAACAACACATGCCATCAATTATAGGAGGCTTCAGAAAAATACGGTTAAAGACGAATTCAATCAAGAAATAAAAAAAAACTACATAAGAACATCCCTGACAATTTCTCAAGCGTAGATAAGGAATGGACAATTGTCAAGGCTGCCATGCTCGACACACTGGAAAATAAATGTGGAACAAAGAAAGTAGGGCAAGACAAAAGATTAAGAACGGCTTGGTGGAACAAGGAAGTTAAAGATAACATATTCAAAAAGAAAGTAGCATTCAAAAAATGTATCACAAACAAATCTAAACAAGACTATGTTACTTATAGAATTGCACGACGAAATGCCAAACAAACAATTAGAACATCTAAAGATGAATCCTGGAGAATCTGGGGTGAACAGATGGCGACCCTTAGCAAAGACTACCAAAGAGAATTTTATAAACGTGTCACCACAATGAGAACAAGAGATGCATGCTACAACCCAACCACCATCATAAACAGCAAAAGAGGTATACCAATATTTAATACACAACAAAGACTAGCAAGATGGGCAGAATACTTTCAAGAACTACTTAACCCCACACATGGCATAGAAAATCTCACTTTTGTGCCTAAAAGTCAGGGACAACAAGAACCCAATTTTATACCTGCAGAAGTCAAAGCTGTTATACAGAAAAGTCCTAAAAACAAATCACCGGTTAAAGATAGAGTAACCACAGAAGCTATTCAGGCTTGTGGGAAAACAGGAGTTAAATGGCTAACAAGATTTTCAATATAGCGTGGGAAGAAAGAAAAGTCCCAGAGGATTGGCAACAGGCAATAAGAGTACCAATATGGAAAAAAGAAAGGCAATATGAGAGAGTGCGAAACATACAGAGGTATATCACTCCTGAGCCATGTAGGGAAAATGTATGCAAAACTATTGGAACAAAGAGCTAGACCCATAGTTGAACAACAGTTAAGCAAAGTACAATTCGGTTTTCGGAAAGGTAAAAGTTGCACTGATGCATTATTATGTACACTTAGACAAATATGTGAAAAAACTATCGAGTATAGTGACCAGCAGAATATTGTGTTTGTAGATCAGGAAAAGGCTTTCGATAGAGTAGACAGATACAAATTATGGGCCATCCTTGAAGACTATGGGATACAAGGGCAATTGCTAGAAAACATCATAGCTATGTACCACTCAAGCCGAACTACAATAAGAACACAAGAAGGTATATCAGATATGTTCACAGTCAATACAGGAGTGAGGCAGGGATGTGTGCTCTCTCCCCTGCTATTTAATATCTACATGGACAATATATCCAAAGAAGCAAGCCTTGACAGAACAAATTCAGAAAATTTAGAACTCTTTATGAAACAATTGATCCACAGGAAATAAATTAACTTCTGTTTGCAGACGATCAGTGCCTGTTTTACAGCAATGAGGGCAGACTACAACATCATATTAATAATCTGATTTCAACCTGCAGCAGATACAATATGAGTATGAACGCAGCCAAAACCGAAGTAATGCAAGTTAGCAGATCGCCGGGTCCATTAAGAATACATATAAATAGCAAACCTCTGAAACAGGTTATAGAATTCAAATATCTTGGAAGTATGATCACAGAAGATGGTAGATTGGACAAGAAATCGAAATCAGATGTATAAAAGCTAATGCACCTACATATCAGCTATCACCCTTACTTAAACATCCACATATACCCATGTACGCAAAACGACAGATAATAAACACCATATTCACACCAACCCTTTGCTACCAATCTCAATCCTGGACTTTATCCAAATCACACCTTCGCAAAATCAACACCTGCGAGATGAGATGCCTGAGGAGAGCTACCAACCTAACAATAGGAGACCGAGTAAGAAATGCTGTTATCAGACAGACTGTGGGATCAACACATTGTGCCACATTTATTGAAAGGCAGAAGATCAAGTGGTTTGGCCATGTCGTTAGACTGCAACACCAACAACTACCATCACTGGCCTTACATCTAAGGTCATCTGCGACAAGACCAAGAGGACTCCCAAGAAGACAATGGATTGACGATATCAAAGACACTGTACAATCACACGGAATTACACTATCCAGTGCGGCCCACCGGGCGCTGGAACGCAAATTATTCCTCCCCACGACGCTTAACGGCAGAAGTGGAAGATGATGATGATGATGATGATGATGATGATGATGATGATGATGATGAGGATGAGGATGATGATGATGAATAAAAATATTTATTAAAAATGTCTGTTGGAAATGTCACCGACTCCTAATTTTAACTGAGAGCAGTCTTGTGAATGCTCTCATCATACAGACTTCTGGCGAAAAACTTTAGTGGCGTCAAGATGGTTGGGTGTACCAGTGTTTCTGTACGGGTAGAAGGTCACCAGATGGATGTATGATGCCTCCCGTGGGTACTTGACCGTTGCCACTAAAGTTGAGCACCTTCCCTGGCACAGTCTGAGTAGCGGTGACTGGTCGCTTTCATCTTCATAGAGGTCTCTCGGAGTTAATACTGTCTTCTGCGATTCTTCAGAAACCTTCGCTCTGCACTATGGACGTTTGACTTTTGTGCTAACCACACGGGGGATCCCGTAACATAACACCACAACATGTGAACTGCCACTCTAACAGTATGAGTATCCCACCTTTTGTATCACTTTTTACCCTACACACGACTGAGCCTTTCATTTCTTCCGAAACAGACCAGAATCTTAGGTCTGTCCAACAAGACATCATCCGTGGTACGCTAAACATGTTGAATAAAGAAATAATTAACCCCCAGAACACATATTTAGGATTAACTTCTGGTTCTAGACTAGCTACACAGTTGAGAGCCCAACAAATAAGTACTGCATAGACTGACGCCCCAAGCTGAAAAACATACAATGAATGTGGAAATGTGGCTTCTGTGGAACATGCAAAGAATGCTATGGGCAGACTGTCGCCTGTCGTCCCTGGGGGGAAGTGGAATCACCAAGCACACTGTTAAATTCCCTCACCAAGCACACTGTTAAATTCCCTCACCAAGCACACTGTTAAATTCCCTCACCAAGCACACTGTTAAATTCCCTCACCAAGCACACTGTTAAATTCCCTCACCAAGCACACTGTTAAATTCCCTCACCAAGCACACTGTTAAATTCCCTCACCAAGCACACTGTTAAATTCCCTCACCAAGCACACTGTTAAATTCCCTTTCCTCAGCTTGGGCTTCTGCCGGACCTTTGTCTACACACCCCATTTCAGTCTTTGGATTCCTCTCTCTCTCTCTCTCTCTCTCTCTCTCTCTCTCTCTCTCTCTCTCTCTCTCTCTCTTCTTACCACAACACAATACCCCTCCTCATATTCCTAAAGAACATACCCACACAACACTGTCCTCTAACAAATAATAAAATTATTTAATGAAGAAAAATGTCAGGTGTGTGCAATGTATGTATATAGAAATCTGTGATGTAGTCTATCGTGTATGTGAGATAAGACCAGTCAGTTTAGGATCAGAGTCACATTCATCATTGTGCTCCGGCCATACAACTGCACAACATCACATAATCAGAGGGAGCTTACCCGATGAAGCGTCTCTCCGGTCAGATGTCGATTTTCTCCCGTATATCCTGGATAGTTTGAATGCTTCGTCACTAACGTGTGATTTAATGAATTTCTGTTCATTAGTTCGATACACACGGTGAAACATATATCCAATAAAATCCGGTGACGTACGAACACAAGCACTGGTCCAGTCACGTCTCTACAAAACACTATTGTTAGGCCATCTATGAAATATTTCATGTCATTATGGAAAAATGTTATTTAGTTATAGTTTTCCCCCTCCTATACTTCGTGTAACTGTCACAGTGATTAACTCCGTGGTTTTTCTGGGAATTCATCCACTGATAAGGCACTGTACCGATAAGGCACTCTACTGATAAGGCACTCTACTAATAAGGCACTCTACTGATAAGGCACTCTACTGATAAGGCACTCTACTGATGAGGCACTCCATACTCCGATGAGAGCATGAGGTGTTGGACATTCTTTGTGGAACACGGTCCAATTGTCAAGGTCAGTTAGCACTGCACCAGGTTCCAGCCATTGTCCTCATCTCTGAGTGGTAGGTAACTTCTCTGTTCTAGTGGAACCTGTCGAAAAGAGAACACCAGGTGATAGCAACCCGATTCAGACCTATTATATGTGAGTGTAGGCCGAAGGGCCGCACTCAGACTTTAATATCTAGATACTCATAGAACCACCCTGGCATAAGACTGAGGAGTTCATAACATTACCTGAGAAGTGGTAAGAAAAGAATGACAAAAGGGAAGCAAAGACACCCCAGTAGACACCCCTTCGGAAAACCCCACCCTTGGCATTTCCTATACCCCCCCAACTACTCTCAATCTCGCAGAATATCCTCCCACGGCATTGGCCTTACCCTGCCGAGTGAAATGATATATCACTTAACCCAGTTTACGTAACGCAGCAGCCTACTGCCGCCGACGCTCTTATACTAAGTCAACACAACGCACTATCACTACACTCAAGTCGTAAACTCTATCTTTTAATAGACTACCTTATGCTATCTCTTCCTGTTCAGAATCGGAATTCACAATTCACAACATGAACAAATGTCCGTCGTTTTCAAACAACATGGGACACTGTGATTTCCCTTTTCCATTAGATCTGGAACAGACGAACACTCCCTTTATTAGTATTCCATCCTACAAACTGATCGCAATTTAATTATTTTTCAGACAACCGAGAATTGTGTCCGAGTTTCGTCACTCACGTGGCCAGAATTCAGGCTCAGAGAAACTCTCCTCCTTTTCATTTCTCAGATTGGGTAAACAGAATGCCGACGTGTCTCCTTTGATCTTGGGGAAATCTCAAAGACTCCTGGCTGTGTTTGATCTGATGAACCCCCCCCCCCCCCCCCCACTAACAACAAAATGTTGCAGCGGTCTAGACCGACTGTTTCTGGCCATTTATCATTCGAGTCGACTACCTCCAGTAATTCCGTGACACAGACAGAAAAGCTAATGACTAGGTCCTACAAGAAACACATGAATTCCGAAAACTACTTGAATAAATTAGACGTAGAGAGTCGCAATGTATACATATATACATAATATAGTCGCAATTGTTACATATATACACAATAACACGCATTTTTTACATATATACATCTGACACTACCAAGAATTTTCCCTTCTATTTCTATTTCACATTTTGGCGCTACCTTGTTCTTTGATATCACCATTGTTACTGTTTTCTTGATATTGAAGGAGAGTCCTTTCTTTGCACTCTCCATTACTACAATTACTAAATTACTACAATCGTTTATTTCATTATTTTATTATATATTCATCCAACATGTATTATGCAGTGCTTCTCATCTATCTAGACGGGCCTGCGTGCCCAATTCTTAACCCTTTGAAAATAAAGTTTGTTCGTTCGTTCGTTTGTTCTATATCTCATTCAGTCTCTCCCTCTCTTTCTCTCATATTGTCTGTCTGAAGAGCTTTAGTCGCACATTCCGGTCGAACATCAGTGAGCTTCCTGTCCCTGGCTTAATTAATTTGTGTCCTATGTAGTCCGCTGTCTATCCTTATGCAGACACCAACATGCAGACATGATGAACTAGTGACATTTTCCCCTCCAATTGTTTCACACCAAGCTTGGTAGGCATTTAAAGTGTTGGTAAAATTAATCACCGTTATTTTTGAAGCTATCATAGACTGCTACCATCAGGAATTTCTCCAAAATAGTAAGTCTACAATGTCTGTCGCCTTCATGAATGACGAATCTCAATGTTTTTCAATCAATCAATCAATCAATCAATCAATCAATCAATCATGTACCACGCCGGAAAGCGTGGGCGGTCATGACTCGCCATTTCACTCGATCACCAGAGTCGTGGATCAGCTCAGTGTTCCTGCCTTGTCCATGCCATGTGGCCAAGCCATCCAGGTATTTTGCTCTTGGTCTGTTCCCTTCGATCTTGCCAGTTGTCACTAAGTTCTCCAATCCATTTCTTCTCATAACATGTCTAAAAAACTTTGACTGTCTACGTCTAATTTCTCTAATCAGTTTACGAGTTTCATTTGTCTCATATAGTACTAGGTCAAAGGTTTTTCTGGCTGTCCATGGTATTCTTTGCATTTTCCTCAGAAACCACATTTCTGCAGCCATCAGATGTCTATCATGTATCTAAAAACGCTACGCGCTCAGTCTTCGTAGACAGAGATGGATAGGTCACGTTAGGAGATGGATGATGGTAGAATACCAAAGGACATCTGTTTTGGTGATTTACAGATGGGTAAGAGATTTCAGGGTCGGCCTCTACTGCGATACAAAGATGTGTGTAAGCGGGACCTGACTGATACAAGCATTGATAATGCACATTGGGGGCAAGTCGCCGCTGAACGTGTTGCACGGAGGACAATTATCAGAAATGGAATAAAGACAAAGGAGAAAATGATTGCAGATAAAGCACACACACAGAGCGTGAGAGAGCTAATATGGTGCATGATGGTGGAAATGACCATGTTTTCACATGCATCCACTGTGGACAAACATTTACAGCACGAACTGGCCTTATCAGTTACACTCGCCACCGCCGTGGTCGTAGTTACTAAACCTTTATGAAACAATGTACTAAATTATCGTCTGTCAAGACGGAAAGGTGCCACTTTCTTTCAGATAACAATATTCAATGTTTTCACCAGATAACTGTGACACCAAGAAAGGCTGTGGAAAACGAAGAGATTACAACACTTGCAGACTACATTGGAATACACCATAAATTAATAGAAGATCGTATTACCTATATTCTTAAGATGCCTTACAAGGACAAATGCCATCTTGCACATGTATGTGTGTCCATGTGTGGGTCTATGTGTCTGAGTTAGTTAGTTAGTTATCAGTTGGGGTATCTTCGTTGCACTCCGGACATGTCCATAGGTGCTCAGATCCTCCCCCCAGCATATGCATCAGCGTCCGGTGGCTAATAGTGCAAGTTCTGTGTTGGTTGACGAGGCGCTTTGTTTTCCCGATGTACCTCTCGCGTCTGGCTGTGCCGATTCTTACTCCCAGGTCTTTCATCCTGGAAAGCGATGTGGAATCACTGGCGTCAAAGTCCTCTGTTCTCGCCATATCTTTAAGGGCGTTAATAACATCGGCACGATCCATGGGCTGGCCATCTACAGGGGGTGCAGAGCCAGCCAATTTATCAGCTCGTTCATTTCCCTCGACTCCCGCATGTCCCGGGACGAAGATGAAGGTGACTTTACGGACAACAGACTTCCGCAGCGATTCAGTCCACTGTCTACGTACAGATCCAGCTTCGACCTTCTGAATCATGCTCATTGAATCACTTAGTACACACACGTTGGTATAATGCTGTGATTCCAGCCATATGAAAGCCTGTGTAACTGCCATCACCTCCATCGTCATGCTGCTCGTGGTCATAGAGTGGGCACCACTGGATTCTTGAACGGTTCGGCCCGCTGAACGGGCTGTAAATGCCCACGCACTTCTCTGCTACTTTACAAGAGATTCATCTGTATAGATGAGCACTTCGGGGCTATCTGAGTGATCATAGATGAGCGCGTTAACCTCTGCATTGACAGCGGCAGACTTCTGCTCTCTGCACCGTCTGTCGAGTGTGATAATGCAGGAGAAGGTACACTTAAAAGCTGGAGGCACCGGCACCCATTCCTTGCCGGGGTTGATACTGGTAAGACTGCAGACCTGTCCGACGACATCTTCCGCCCGACCCATCCATGATTTGCCCCTCTTTAGCCTGTCACCCTTTTCTCTGAATACAGCGTCATGCAGAGGGTGCTGCTCATCTGCACTTATTTTTAAGTATGCACGAGCTCTCCAGATCTTGATCCTGTGTTCCATTGTCGGGAAGTCAAGGAGGTATCTCATTGCTACACAGCTGGTGTCTCTCGTGCAGGCCAAAATGATGCGCATGGCTTCGTTTTGTACCTTTTCAAGTCTTCCAATCTGTGTAGGGCTGACAGTGAGGATGGCCAGGGCATACTCGATGCGTGAAAGCACAAGTCCTTGGAACAGAAGTAATAGCAGTCTTTGCTCGATATTGGCAGTCGCCATGACTCTCATTGCTGCCAAACCTTTCCGAGCCTTCGTTATGACATAATCGACATGATCTCTGAAGGACAGGCTGCGATCAAGCCTCACGCCAAGATATGTCATTGACTGGGTTCTACTCAGAATGCTCCCATCCATTCTTACTGCCGGCAGGTCTGTTTTCACAATATGGTTGTTTAGTGAGAACCATGTAACCGTT
The DNA here is from genome assembly GCA_963921405.1 of Cepaea hortensis. Taxonomy (NCBI): domain Eukaryota; kingdom Metazoa; phylum Mollusca; class Gastropoda; order Stylommatophora; family Helicidae; genus Cepaea; species Cepaea hortensis. The sequence goes on from OY992890.1 coordinate 17,353,419, forward strand.
GCCTTTGCAGGGTTGACAAGGGCATCGGCATCAGCACACCATGAGGAAATTCGATCCAGTTCGCCCTGCATATAGTTGGCAACCGCCTGTCTATCTCGACCCTGTCGATACACGAGGATGTCGTCAACGAATGATAGAGTCCTACCCCTCCCATCCAACTGTTGTTCAGTGATCGGCACCGTATACACGTTGAATAGTACTGGTGACAGTGGTGAACCCTGCGGCAATCCTGGACATATCGTTATCGGCTCAGAAGACCAACTCCCGCATCTTAGCACCACCTTCCTTTGGAGTAGAACTGCAGCTATCCATCGTATAAGGTGAGGGTGCACTTTCAGTCTGAGGAGGGTTTGCATCAAGTGCTCGAAAGATACTCTGTTATATGCGTCCTCTAAGTCTATGGCGGCCGCACATGTCTCTTCTTTGACCTGAAATCCTTCGTAAACATCTTGAGCAAAGACCGCCGCATTCAGCCATGACTCTTTGTTGCGTCTGTATCCTCCAAGTGTGGGTGGGAAGCAGCCGAGCTGTTCCAAGTCCCAAGCAAGTCTGTGTGCTACAATTTTCTCCAGTAGCTTGCCAACAGTATTCTGCATCGTAATGATTCTGTAGCCGCTTATCTTGGAGTGGTCTTTGTTCGGTTTTGGCAGCGGCAGCAGGTAGCTGTGTAGCCATTCTTCTTTGACCTGACCCCTCTGGATACTGGTGTTGAATTCTCTGGCCAGTTCTTCAATGTCATCATCTGATATCACCATTAGGTCACCATATCGGATGCCGTCTGGGCCTGGGGCGGTGTTAGGTGATTTCTTGAGCATCGCACGCAATATGTCAACTGTGATTGTCCATTCTTCGTCTGTCCCGACCCCCTCGCACAACTGAGAGAGTGTTGTTGTGGTCCTCTGTCTGGCGGGTTCGTCTTTCTGGTCAGTCTGTTCTATGTAGCGTGCAAGAAGGGCCTTACCTTTATCCGCATCCGACTTTTTCCATGCGAGGTCTGTGCCTTGAAAGTCTGGAATACCCCTACGTTGTGCAGCACCGTTCATGCTCTTGTGGAGGCGCCAGAATGTCGTAAGAGATTGCTCGGAGCACACCTTCCTGCAGAACTCGTCCCATTTGTCGGCCTTGGCCTGTTTGGCGCAGGATTTGAATAAAGTCGTCGTCCTAACGACCTCAGTCTTCAGGTTCGCCAACTCAACCTGTGGCATGTTAGCCTTTCTGGCCTTTTGCCAGTCTTTGACAGCCTGCCTCTTTCCCAGCCACACCTTCTCGACCTCTCCATTCCACCATGGTGACTGCAGCCATCTTTCTTGTCTCCTACGGGAGGAAGTTAGTTTCCTTCTTCTGATCTTGCTTATGGGGTCTTGACCAGTGGTGTCGTACGGGAAGGCATTGGTCGTGTTTCTTTGACTCATGGCCCCGTCTTTCTTGATCAGGATGACACAAGGGTAGTGGTCACTATCGTGGTATCCCAGAGTGCCCCACCGGCACCTTGGTGCGATAGTGGGCGACAGCAGAGCCAAGTCAATGATGCTGTCAGAGTCGCCTGGTCGAGTGGCCATTCTAGTGACCTTCCCATCATTCAGACAGATTAGGGCAGCAGATGCCAGGGCGTCCTCCAAATCTTCTCCCTGTCTATTGGTGATGCAATTCCCCCATTGACTGCCTCTGGCATTGAAGTCCCCGCAGTAGATGATATGCCTTTCATCCATATCGAACAAACTCTGCCATTGTCGCACGTCGACCTTCCCATTTCGCGCATAGGCGTTAACGATTACAAGCTGCACTGGTGTCATTATTCTTAATGCCTGCACTTGCAGGGCATCGCTGTTCCAGGCGGACATATCGATCTCAGACACTAGTAAGTTGTCGCGGACCAGAATGGCCTGTCCGAGGTGCCGCCTGTTAAGGAAAACCTGAAATCCCGCAACATTGACTGTTCCGTCGGTGAGGTGTGTTTCTTGCAAGACTACAATATCGTTTCCGTAGAGTAGTTTTTCAAGAATGGGTCGGCGTTGACTAAATGATGCACAGTTCCAGTACAGTACTCGAACATTTCCGATACCCAATCTGTCACATTTTAAGCGCCTTCTGCGCGCGCCCGCCCTCCTACCACGTTATGTCCTAGCTGGTCGTCTGGCCGTCATGTTAGGCTTAACTATCGCCACCGGGCGCCGATGATACGCCGAAAGAAGGCCGGACGCGCGTGCACGAACTCCGTTGCACGGTCCGAACTCCATTCATAGTTCATTAATACCATTTCTAACTGTACGTAAACATGTATGTATGTATGTATGTATGTATGTATGTATGTATGTATGTATGTATGTATGTATGTATGTATGTATGTATGTATGTATGTATGTATGTATGTATGTATGTATGTATGAATGTATGAATGTATGCACGCATGCATGCTCTTGATGTCCATGTAGGCAAGTAGTTAAGAAGATTGGTATGCAAACAGGTTTACAGGTAATTAGGTACATGGGTAGTTGGTTTAGTTGATACGGGGTTATACAAGTAGGTTAGCAGACAAACCTTTGTTCAAGCAGGCACGCATACAGGCTTATACGTAACTATAAAATACTGTAGACAAGAGTGTGTGCCTGCATTTAGGTGCGTAGTTAAATAACTATGTAGGCAGTAATATATGTATATTCGTAGGTAGATAGTTATGATATTTAGTTATAAGGTAACGTATAGCTCTTGGACGGCAAGTAAACAAAGCTGTATGTAATATTAACCCAGCTATGTGTTCATGATGCGTTATAGAAACAAAATGTATTCACAGGGAGCAGATGCATTTAGCAGTCTTGCCATACGCAGGCGTTTCTTAACAAACCATGTCCAACGGTCATTATGGTTTTGTTCCGCAGAAATACCCAGTCTACATATTGTGTCATATTAATGGGTCTAACGTTGTGAAACTCAAACCTCACAGCCCACCGATCTTCATTCTCAGTCCGAACTATGACATTGATGATTACCCGAACAACTGTTCATTAGTCCTAGAATCTGGACCCCAGCCCTTGCTTTTAACATTTCACTTCAGGCAAGTGTTCATATGTGTCTCCAGTTAACTCAGTGTTGTCATGGAATACTCAATAACCCAAAATATAGCTTGAAACGCGACACTGAAATGAAAAACAGAACTAAAAGAAGATATAAATAGTCTAAACTAAGTTTGTAAAGAGCATAAAATGAAAATCAACACAAATAAATAGTGGTAATGATCATAACCACAGAAAATAATCAACAAACAATCATCTGAAGAGCACAAAGTGAAACAAATAAAGAACTTCAAATATATAGGAGATTATATACAACATTTTGGTATATGTCATTACACACACACACACACACACACACACACACACATACACACGCGCGGGCACATACACACACACACACACACACACACACACACACACACACACACACTGTATAACACGAATATTTGGCTAATTAAAATTAATCCTTATACTGTCTTCAACATAGGAGCCATCTTTGAGAAATACAGAGATTAGAATGTATATCTGCATACTTGTTTAGGTGACTACAGTAGGAGATTTGATTGTGTTAAACACCAGCATTTATAACCCATCATGAGAGATATAGAGTTTCCAACACACTTGGCTCCCCTAATTGAATTATTGTATCATGAACAACAAGCAACTGTCAGAATCGTCGGAGAAACATTAAACTGGTCCGTTATGCAAAGGTCTCTGTGGCTGAAGGGCTTGCAAACGCGGTTTGTGAGCCCGTATACCCGGGTTCGAAACACGGCGGTGCTGGTTTTTTCGAAAAAGGTATAGAGGCCGGTCGTTCAGAAAGCAATGGCAAACTACTGAACGTAACACTTGCCTAGTACATCAACAGCAGCTGAAAATGCTGGTGTTGACTGCAACGTCCCGTAAGGGATACGCAACACAAAATATGCAAAGGGTGGTAAGACAGGGCTGCATTATGTCCCCATACCTGTTCAACATTTATGAACCATATTAACTAGAAACATAAAGAAAAGTTGATGAGACTGTTGACATACCACAGCCAGAATAAAGACATTGACAGAATCACACACTTTGAATGTCGGGCTTGGATTATAAATACAAAACACACACACACACACACACACACACATATATATATATATATATATATATATATATATATATATATATATATATATATATATATATATATATAAATAATCCCAAATAAAAGAGTATAATAATGTAAATAAAGAAAGAAGAGATGCACATGCATGGGCAAAATAAAGTTGGATGTATAAAGAAATGTACAATGTAATGACCAGCTTGGATTATTTAAAAATGAATAAATAACACCTCAATCTAGTTGGTTTCATTTGTTACTTATTGTTCCTATTGTCGCAGCTTTTAGCTTTGTTGCGTCACTGTGAAAACTGATGTCTCGATGTTGTATGTGTTCATTTAGACAAATCCAACATTAACCAAGCTATGGGAGTGATTGCTCTATTCACGTACATAACAGACATTGATATGTGTCCTGTGCGATTCTCAAAGTAGAGAGAAACAGCCAGAAGATTTGTATTAAATCGCTACTAGAATATTCGCCGGCTCAATGGCGAAAAATGTACGGATGCAGTTCGTATTCTTGCATACCCACGTTCGAAAAACAGCTGCATGCGTTTTAGCAGCAGACAGCACTGCGTTTATATTTTTCGAAATGGTATGGGTGCCGGTTGTTCAGAAAACAATGGCAAACTACTAAACGCAAACTTACCAAGAGATTATAACAGCAAAAGATGCTGGTGTTGACTGCAACGTCCTATAAGGATATGCAACTAACTGTTAACTAGAATATTCAGCATGGGGTTTTCTTTGGAATTTGAAAATTGTTTATAGCGTGTGTGGGAATGAACCAAATGTTGTAATGTCGATTCTTAAATTCAGTATTCAGTTGATGTTGTTTGTTTAGCATCATCATCTTCCACTTTTCTTATTTATATTCTTAAGAAAAAAGTTGTCTTAGGTGAATATTCCAAAAATTAAGAAGACTACATTTGACTTTGGTTGTCAATAACTAAATAGCGATGACGAATTAAGTACCGGCATGTCAACAATTGCTAGTAGTTTTTCTCTTTTCAGGAAATTTCAGCTAGACGACACACTTAAATGTGCCACCGATTCTCTCTGTGTCCACGGGGTCGAAATGTGTGGCACGTGGGCTAGCGGACGAGATATACATTATATACTTCCAGAACACAGACGATCTACTGTTTACTTCAAGACAAACTTTACTGAAAGAATGTCAGGATTTAAAGTGAGTACTTCAATTCAAGGAACCACAAGAGCGCTGTGGATAAAGTGCTTGCCTGCGGGCCGGTTTTCGTGCGTTCAAATCCTCCTTGTATCGCAAAATCTCAGCAAATAAAATTTTACTTGGCTACCAAGTCGACCAAGCAGAAAATAGGTACCGGGAACTGTGGTGGTGGGTAAAGACGACGGGCATTGTATTCACCATATCATTCATGGAGTTATGGCTTGTAAAGACGGCGGGCGTTGTATTCACCATATCATTCATGGAGTTATGGCTTGTAAAGACGGCGGGCATTGTATTCACCATATCATTCATGGAGTTATGGCTTGTAAAGACGACGGGCATTGTATTCACCATATCATTCATGGAGTTATGGCTTGTAAAGACGGCGGGCATTGTATTCACCATATCATTCATGGAGTAATGGCTTATAAAGACGACGGGCATTGTATTCACCATATCATTCATGGAGTTATGGCTTGTAAAGACGGCGGGCATTGTATTCACCATATCATTCATGGAGTAATGGCTTGTAAAGACGACGGGAATTGTATTCACCATATCATTCATGGAGTAATGGCTTATAAAGACGACGGGCATTGCATTCACCATATCATTCATGGAGTTATGGCTTGTAAAGACGACGGGCATTGTATTCACCATATCATTAATGGAGTTATGGCTTGTAAAGACGGCGGGCATTGTATTCACCATATCATTCATGGAGTAATGGCTTGTAAAGACGGCGGGCATTGTATTCACCATATCATTCATGGAGTAATGGCTTGTAAAGACGGCGGGCATTGTATTCACCATATCATTCATGGAGTTATGGCTTGTAAAGACGGCGGGCATTGTATTCACCATATCATTCATGGAGTAATGGCTTGTAAAGACGGCGGGCATTGTATTCACCATATCATTCATGGAGTAATGGCTTGTAAAGACGGCGGGCATTGTATTCACCATATCATTCATGGAGTTATGGCTTGTAAAGACGGCGGGCATTGTATTCACCATATCATTCATGGAGTAATGGCTTATAGAAACATCGCGCTAGCAAGACATGCCGAATAGAACCCAAGACGTGGACATGCGTACTCTACTTATTCCAATTCCAATTCCAGTTTTCAAAAAAAAACAAAAAAAAAACAAACATTCCAAATTCGGTCTCGTCTAACCTGCTTCCTCAGCGGTGGTTATTGTTGAGAGCCGCGGTTTTTGTGGGTTTATAGCACTGTTTCTTGTCTTGTGCGCTCTTGCGAGTGAGTCCTCCCTTGGACTGGTCACATAAGCGTTTGTGTCTGTGACGTCAGCTGCTGGGTTCGTCGGCGATTGTCCTTTGTTCTCTTCTTCTCTGGTTGCTTCTTTTGTTAGTGAAGCTTCTGGCTCGTCTGGCTTGACTGGTTGCAGTCCTTAAAAGGACTTTTTATTTGATCTTTTAGCCTCTTTTTCGTTGTGTATTTTCTGTAGCAGCTTTTCGATGTTTTAATTTTCCTCTTTGCGTCCTTTTTCACTTTCGATTTTGAGTTTCTGTTGCCTTTCGATTTCTTTCTCCGCGGTCACCATGAGATGATCTCTCCGTTTTCTATATAGTACGTGTGGTCGGCAAAATCAGGTTCACAATATCTATCTGGGTATTCTTCCGGTTTCCTGAGTTTCTTGGGCTTCTTCTCTTCTTTTTCTTCCCATTGCCGTTTGAATTCTTGGTGCCTGAGTTCCTCCTGTCTTTCCGATTCTCGTAACTCCTCCAAGGTAAGCCCTGAGGCCTCTCAATACCAACATCGGAGTGCTCATCTCGGTTTTCTTCAGATGTCTGTCGAGATAATGGTTTGCCCATGACGGTCTCGGGTGTCGTGACTGGGCTGCTGGTTTTATCGTGAGGTTCCGGCCAGCAGCTTTTCATTGTCGTTGGTGCCGGTGTTTAAAGCATCTTGATTTGCTTCCTTAGCTCATCTATCTCCTTTTGCAGTTGATCTCTTTCAGCTTGTGATATACCCATGGCTGTCTCGCCCCTCCGCATTGCTTCCTTAAATGGAGATAATTGCAATCGTTAAGGCGTCTCTGTGTCTTTGGAGGTACGGACAGCCCAAGTATCTTGCTCCATGTTTGCCCGGGCAGTTAGCGCACTTTAATTTGTTGTTGAGTGCTCGGAAGTCCGTGTCCAGCTTGGGCAGCGCACACTCCTTGAAGGCATGGTGATCGGCGCAGTACCGGCAGATGTCCGTCTTACTGCAACATACTGCTCTGCTGTGGCCGGCACTCTGGCATCTGAAACATTGATTGACTCTTGTGATAAATCTCCCTGACTTTTGTATTTTCTCATTGATTGATACGGTGGTCGGCATCTCGCTTCCCTCTGTCGTCACCACCACCAAGGTTGTGGGAATCTTGGAGTAGGTGAGGAGCCTCTCCGCCTTAAAGAATCGGATGTGGAGATTCTTTTCTCGTAGCTGCTTCAGGATTTCTTCGTCTGCTAGCACCACTTGGATGCGCTTGACAACCCACTTGCTTGTCGGTGACTCGATGTTTCCGACTCAGGTGTCTTTCTTCTCCCTCTACTTCTCAGTAGGTTTGTCTCTTGTTTGTGGTGGGTTGTCTTCGTTCTTCCTAATGTAAGCTTCGTTAGAGGTTGCTTGAAGTTCTTGTTGTTTGCTGCAGTTCGCAGGTATATTCACACCGCTCGTCTTCTTGTCGGCTCAAACGCTGCACATCTTGGTTGCCACGTGTCTTTTGGTGTTCTTGCCACATACCATTTTCCCCTGAATCAGGCTTCTTGACTTGTTCAGGTGACTTGTCTTGTTAGCGCTCACAGTTGCGAATGCACGACTACACACGCGTCTACATGTTACTTGCTGTCAGCTGTTTAAGCAGTCTCTGAACTGCTGGAGAGGTGGTACCTGACCAATAAGACCAATAGGCAGGCGAGGGGTAATATCACGGTGAGTGCGTATCTAGCAAACATGGTCAATGGGCATGCGGGCGGGCGGGCGGCCGGGTAATGTCTTGCAGAGTTTGTACCTGGCCAACATGGCCAACAGGCAGGCGGGTGGGTGATATCTTGGAGAGTTTGTGCCTGGCCAACATGGCATACAGGCAGGCGGGTGGGTGATATCATTTAGGGTTTGTTCCTGGCCACAATGGCCAAGACGCAGGCGGATGGGTGATATCTTGGAGAGTTGGTACCTGGCCAACATGGCCAAGAGGCAGGCGGATGGGTGATATCTTGGAAAGTTGGTACCTGGCCAACATAGCATAAAGGCAGGCGGGCGGGTGATATCTTGGATACTTGATGCCTGGCCAATATGGCATACAGACAGGCGGGTGGGCGATATCCTAAAGAGTTTGTACCTGGCCAACATGGCCGACAGGCAGGCGGGTGGGTGATATCTTGGAGAGTTTGTACCTGGCCAACATGGCATACAGGCAGGCGGGTGGGTGATATCATTTAGGGTTTGTTCCTGGCCACAATGGCCAAGACGCAGGAGGATGGGTGATATCTTGGAGAGTTGGTACCTGGCCAACATGGCCAAGAGGGAGGCGGGTGGGTGTTATCATTTAGAGTTTGTACCTGGCTAAAATGGCCAAGAGGCAGGCGGATGGGTGATATCTGGGAGAGTTTATACCTGGCCAACATGGCATAAAGGCAGGTGGGCGGGTGATATCTTGGAGATTTGGTGCCTGGCCAACATGGCATAAAGACAGGCGGGTGGGTGATATCTTAAAGAGTTTGTACCTGGCCAACATGGCAATCAGGCAGACCGGTGGGTTGATATCTTGGAGACTTGGTACCTGGCCAACATGGCTAACAGGCAGGCGGATGGGTTGATATACTGGAGAATGCGTACCTAACCAACATGGCCAACAGGCAGACGGGTGGGTGATATCTTGGAGAGTTAGAACCTGGCCAACATGGCCAACAGGCAGGCAGGTGATATCTTGGAGAGATGACTATCTCTCAATATTTCGACATCTTGGAACTGATTTCGTCGTCCTGCTACTTAATTAAGTGCTTGGTGAACTGTGAATTATTTCTGGGATGCGTTTTCCTTATGGCCTTGATGCCCGTGTTGTAAAATGCAGGTAATTATGTATGTGTGTGTGTGTGTGTGTGTGTGTGTGTGGGTGGGTGGATGTGCGTGTGTGTGTGTGTGTTTGTGTGCGTGTTAGACGAGAACTGCATGTTAAAGTGAATAACGACTTGTCGGTGCTCTTACAATGTGATGTTAACGAGGCTAATGTCATACGGGACAATGATGTGAACTTTGTGTGATTTTCAATGCACAGAAATGGAGTCATTTGGGGCGATCCATTGATTTGAAGTTGCAACAGAAAAATACGGCCTCGACGACTAGAACAATAGTGACATTACTTAACCCAATCGCAAACATATTCCGATCACTGTTGTGATCCGTCACCCACCGTAGGAGAACAACCTGTTTTATGTAGAGTAAATACATTGGAAACATCAAGATTCCATTTAAAAAAAAAAAAAAAAAAAATTAACATATTAACATATTAAAGTAGGTTAATACCAGATAATCCAGAGGGATGTGTAATGTTGTCAGACCATGATATATATTTATTTTGAACATATTATGAAACAAAATGGATGACATGAAAGGAGTCGCCAAAGGAAGAAGTAACATCAGTAATATGAGATAAGCAGAGTATACAGTAACCGCTGGTCTGGTTCGCTAGATCAGTTCCGCGTCTAGCGTTCGTTGTCTCGGATGGCTGTGTGAGGTGCACCAAAATGGGATCTTCCCAGCCAACGTGAGTTAGCGAGGCAGGCGTTACAAGAATGTAACCGCATCGTGCAGCCAGGGTCGTGGTTTGAGCGGGCAAAAGAGCAAAATTTGTACGGCCGTTCGACAAAGTCTCGATAAGCGCCCACTCTCTCTCGATGAGTAGTGGGCCTGCAGTCAGTAAGCTGGTATAGCTTTTTTTTTCGGTTAGTCCTGCCGGCGTAGCTTGAAAGCTCGTCGGTAGGCGTCCAGTGGTTTTGGATGTATCACCTTGTACCGGGAGGGCGCGCTTTAGCGATGCTACTCTTGGCTTGCGTGTGCGTGAATAGTCCGTCTGTCCGATAGATATCTGGTTGATCCTGCCAGTAGTCATATGCTTGTCTTAAAGATTAAGCCATGCATGTCTAAGTTCACACTGTCTCATGGTGAAACCGCGAATGGCTCATTAAATCAGTCGAGGTTCCTTAGATGACACGCTCCTACTTGGATAACTGTGGCAATTCTAGAGCTAATACATGCTTACCGTTTATCGTTTCTTTACTTATTCAGTCTCTCGGTAGAGATTTGTTCGCAGCAGACGAGCATAATCTCCGGCGGGCCTATTCTCGCTGGTCGCGAGATCCGCACAGTGGAAGTATGGGAGATTTGCTTGCAAATAGACAGGCAATATCTCCTGCGGTAGCTATGGCGGGCCTATTCTCGCTGGTCGCGGGGACCGCTATAAGTCAGGTGGGGAGTCTGACGATAGTGCACGCTTTACACAGGTCCGGAAACTTGTGATTGACAGATGTGCGCTCCCTCATGGTCCGGGCTCGTACAAGGCCCTCACCTGTGGGACATGGCTGAACGCCTCTAAGCCGGGTCCCTTGGGTGTCAGGGTCTGGCCATAACTCGCCACCGGCTCGTGATGGTGAGGTCTCGGTGGATTGACGCTGAGCCGCCAGCGTCTGCAGCCTACCTTGTGCCAGACGTATTGGTTACCCATTCCTCTGGAATACACAAGACTAGGCCGAGAGAGAAATCATGTCGTTTGGGCATCATATGATCTCTGAAGCTCTGCCCAGACATTGTGTTGGAATATTGGCCACATTCCACTCACATACTTTGGTCTGTCAAGACTGCAAGGTGTCTACTACAGTAACCGCTGACAGTGAAAACATTTGCAGCTTTTAATGGATTTATTGAGCAACTAGTTTTATAATTAAATCACACGGAAACATAAATTATGATCATCTCCAAGAAGATGAATCATCACAATGTGGCATTCAAGTAAATGAGAACATTATAAATTAAAAAAAAAAAAAGAACATAACTTAGAGTGCGTAAAAAGTTGTTGCATATTCTTTACAGGACGTAGCAATCAACCCGACCATTCTTTGGATGTTCGTGATTCCTAGGCAAGTTTACGTTCAGTAATCTGCCATTGCTTTCTGAACGACCAGCACCCATTCCATTTCATAATAAACCAACGTAAGGCGGTGTGCTGCCACATCGCTTTGAACGGTTTAGAGAGCGTACGTGTAGAAAACAGATTTTGTTCATCATGGTTGTAGCTCGGCAGCGTTGTTATTTTTATATGCGTCATCTGATAATACGTTATGTTTGTTTATAATAAACAGTGAAGAAAGTACCATTGCAACGCACATGTAATACCTTTGTTTGCACAATTAGCACACAATCAAATTACCTCGGCCTAACCATGATGGGTTAGAAGGAGAGAGTCATAAGTAGTATAGAAGGCAAAAACATGTAAGACCTTCTTCGTAAATAAAAAAAAATATTATCTTCAATATATCAATATATTTATACATCTAGAAAGATACAATAGTCAGTTAAAAATATCCGTTTTAGACAATTTAAATTACTGTGCGAATATGTGCATACTTCAGCTTGAAGGATTAGTCTAAGTACTTACGTTTATGTCGTGTGATTTCTGCTGTGTTTACCCGACGAGATGCTGCAAAATATGTCAGGCAATAAATGTGCTATCTATTGTTTGTGTCTTCGTTATTCAAATTCACTACGGAAAATCATTGCTTTGATTTAACGGAGCATTATACGGATTGTTGGGAAACAACTGGGTGGCAGTGATTATCGGCCAGACTTTCTAACTGTAGAAAATAAGCTTGTAAGTAAAAGCAGCACTCTTTCGAGGTGGAATTATAAGAAAGCTGACAGGACAATGTACAAACATCGCACCAGTATACTGGTTAGGAATCTGAACACATATAAAGACATAAATAAAGTAGTTGAAGAGTTTGGGAAATACATAATACAGAAATAGAAACCAAGAGGAGCTCGTAAACAATACAAACAGCATTGGATTAGAAAACAGTTGCATAATGATGTGGAAGTATGATATCATTCCTCTTGACATGTTCTCTAATGTCTCTGTTCCCATGATATGACCAACAACACATTTTATCTTCTTAATTTTGTTGCGTATAGTGTTCTACTGTCATAAGACTCTTCCAGGCACTAGTTGTTAGTTATTCAAGCCTACTAAGGTATTTAAACACCTCTAGGTATTCAGCATAGTGTGTTGGTTCACATTCTAATTTCTATTATCAAATATTAACACATGCCCGGTATAACAGTACTAACTTTCATACACTCAGTGGATGTGATGCATTATGTAATATATGTTTAATCTTATGAATTACAACTATTGCCTGGTTTATTTTTCACATAATGTATGTAACCTATCTTTCACCTTGTGTTATGATTTCCCCAATTATTTATTATTAGTAAAAGTGTTAACGTGAAGGCAAAGAGGTACATATATACAAGACATGTTAATATTGCGAAATTAGAATCTGGTTGTCGTATGTTTCTATCGAACATTTTTATTTTATTCGCATAGATTGATTATTGCCGACACTGTGGCGCAAACAGTAGAAACAAGACCGGAGTTACTTCTACGTCCAGTAAAGGTTATGCATGTAACTAAGAAGTGATGATCATTACACAAATACTACCATGTTTATTGTGAAGTTTTCGTGTGAGAATCTCAATTTTACTTACACATTATACAATATAATGATCCCAACTAGATACGAGTTACAGCGGATCTGGCAAACGCAACGACTGTAGCCACAGAACCAAGAGGATTCCGAGACTCTAACGAAAACATTTTTTTCATGGATGTGAAATATAGTCCTGGGATGTCTTACATAGATTTCTGCTCAGTCGAACAGGTATGTATGTGTGTGTGTGTGTGTTCGTGCTTGCCAGCCTGTCTGCCTGCTTGTCTGTCTGCTTGTCTGTCTGTCTGTCTGTTTGTTTGTCTGTCTGTCTGTCTGTCTGTCTGTCTACCTGCTTGTCTGCCTGCCTGTCTGTCTGTCTATCTGTCTGTCTGTCTACCTGCTTGTCTGTCTGTCTACCTGCTTGTCTGTCTGTCTGTCTGTCTACCTGCTTGTCTGTCTGTCTGTCTGTCTGTTTATCTGTCTGTCTGTCAGTCTGTCTACCCGCTTGTCTGTCTGTCTGTCTACCTGATTGTCTGCCTGCTTGTCTGCCTGCTTGCCTGTCTGCCTGTCTGTCTGTCTGTATGTCTGTCTGTCTGTCTGTCCGTCTGCGTGCGTGCGTGTGTGTGTGTGTGTATGTGTGTCTGTGTACGTATGTGTGTGTGTGGTGTGTATACGTCTGTGTGTGTAAATATGCTTTCCTAAAAAAAAAAATTCAATGTTTATTATGCTTACCAATTTTATTGCATTTATTTCCTCAGTTCCCCAACACATACTTTTTGAATGATCATACGAGTGCTTTGAAACTCAGGCGCACGAGTCCGTCATTCCTTATTCACAGTCCAGTGTTTAAATCAAATTGGCCCCCTTCAAGGGAATATTATTCACTAGTCCTGGAATCTGGGACCGGCGCCCCCTTCGTTGTAACCTTTTACTTCAGGTACATGTTCAAGCATATCATCAATACATATTGTGATGGGGTTAGCACGCTGTGTTGTGTGTGTGTGTGTGTGTGTGTGTGTGTGTGTGTGTAATCGAAGTGCTTGAGTACATGAGAGAGAATGAGAGAGATTGAGAGAGAGAGAGAGAGAGAGAGAGAGAGAGAGAGAGAGAGAGAGAGAGAGAGAGAGAGAGAGAGAGAGAGAACAAACGAACAAACTTTATTTTCAAAAGGTTAAGAATTGGGCACCATGAATTGGAATACCAAAAAAAAACGCTAAACACAGATAGAGAAAATAACATGTTGGTGGAAAGCAGAGGTAAATAAAGCGGTAAAAGACAGAAAGGAAAAAAATATAAAAAGTGGTTGAAGAGCAAACAGGAATGTGATTACATACAATATAGAATATCGAGAAGACATGTGAATAGAATAGTAAAGAGGGAAAAAACAAAAAGACTGGGAGGAGTATGGAGAAACCTTAAATAAAAACTACAAGAAGGCAACTAGAAACTTCTACAAAAAGATAAGCGCAATGCGAGCCAGAGGAGAACCCTTTGACCCAACTGAAATAATTAACAGCGAAAAGGAAGAACCAATAAGTGAACAAAAACAAATCCTAATAAGATGGAAGCAGTATTTCGAACAACTTCTCAACAACCCATCAGATGTTACAGAACTTCAAGAAACCTACACAGATGCCACCGAAGAACTAGAACCAGAAATACTCAAAGAAGAAATTATAGAAGTCATCAGATTAGCCCCATTGAAGAAATCAACGGACAAGATGAAATACCAAATGAACTAATTAAAGCAGCAAGAGAAGTAGGAACAACATGCCTACATAGACTATTCAACCATGTTTGGATAGAACAGCAGACACCACGAAACTGGGGAAACGCCATAATTATCCCAATTTGAAAAGACAAAGGCAGCAAACGAGATTGCACACAATACATAGGCATTTCACTGTTGAGATATACTCATCATCATTATCAAGTGCCGTGCCGGCTGGCGTAGGCGTTCATGGCTCTCCATAGATCTCGGTCTTTGGTTCTCTGGATCAACTCTGCTGCTGATATTCCTCCATGCCACCGTCTCAATCCATCCAGCATCACTTCTCTTGGTCTACCTCTGCCTCTCTCCCCCTCGATCTTTCCAGTTGTTACGATGTTCTCCAATGCCTCTCTTCTCATCACATGACCGAGGAAAGCTGTTTGTCTCTGTCTTATAGTTGTATATAATGTTCTAGTTTCATTAGCCTGTTTCAGGCAGTCGTTGTTAGTTACTCTGGCAGTCCAAGGAATTCGCAACATTCGTCTCAGGAACCACATCTCTGTTGCTTCTAATTTCTTCTTAATTTGTTCATTTACATTCCAAGATTCACTGCCATACAGCAAAACTGGTTCTACATAGCATTTCAGCACTCTCTTTCTTACATTCAGTGACAGTGACTTATTGCATAAGATACTCTTCATTTTATGAAATGCGGCTTTTGCCTGCCCTATTCTGCTCCTAATCTCTGTTGTACATCTTCCATCTGATGTTATAAATGCCCCTAGGTATCTAAAATTATCAACTTGGTTAAGGATTTTCCCTTCTATTTCTATGTCACATTTTGGTGTCACCATTTTCTTTGATATTACCATTGTTACTGTTTTCTTGATATTCAAGTTGAGTCCTTTCCTTGCACTCTCTGTTACTACAACGTCTAATAATTGTTGTAGGTCTGTTGAATTATCCGCCACCAATACTGTGTCATCTGCATAGCGTATATTATTTATATTATAACCTCCAACTAGTATTCCTGGCATCTCTTTGATCTCTCTCATTATTACTTCGCTATACAGGGAGAAAAGATCTGGTGACAAGACACACCCTTGTCGTACTCCTAGCTTTATCTGTTCGTAATTACCCTCTTTATTTCCCATTTTAATTGCTGCTACTTGGTTCCAGTAAATATTCTTTATTATTCTTAAATCTTTTCCATCAGTGTTGATATCTTCCAACATTTTAATCAGTTCATCATGTTTTACTTTATCAAATGCCTTAGTATAATCTATGAAGCACAAATATATGTCCCTCTGTTTCTCTATTGACCTTTCTATTAGTGTCCGCAATGTATAAATTGCATTGTTTGTGCCCTTTCCTTCCACAAATCCATACTGTTCTTCACTAATTTCCATTTTTATTTTCTTTTTGGTTCTTCTCATTATGATTCTGAGTAGAAGCTTAGTGATATGGTTTATAAGGTTAATTGTACGAAAATCTTCACAATCAATTGCTCCTGGTATTTTTGGTATAGCTATAAATACAGATTTCAGCATATCATTGGGTAAATATCCACTGCTGTAGATATCATTCAACATTTTGTGTAATATATCTACTCCAAATTCTCCCAATACTTCTAATTCTTCTATTGTGATTTCATCTGGCCCAGCTGTTTTTCCTTTCTTCATACGTTTCATAGCGTCAGCGACTTCTTCTTTCAGAATAGGTGGACCTTCTAAGTTACTATCTTCTGTTAATTCTGCCCTTTCTCCTTCATATAATTCTCTTATATACTCATTCCACCTCTTCATTATAGCATCTTCCTCTAATATTATCTTTCCTGTTTTTGATTTCAAACACCCTGTATTTATTCTTATTTTTTTTCCTCTAAGCTCACTGATTTGTCTGTGCATATTTTTTGTATCTTTAATGGAATTTAATTCAATTTTTTTTGCATTGCTCGTTTAACCAACTTTCTTTAGCTAGATATACTGGGAAACTATTTTGAGAAAAGATTACGAAGTACAATAGAACCCCAGCTATGCGGAACACAACTTGGATTTAGGAAAAACAAAGAGATTAGTGAGAGAGAGAGAGAGAGAGAGAGAGAGAGAGAGAGAGAGAGCAAGGGAGAGAGAGACATCGAGAGAAAGAGAGAGAGAGAGAGAGAGAGAGAGAGAGAGAGAGAGAGAGAGAGAGAGCTATCATGCAGAAAGTAATTACATTAATTCAAGGCTATTGTCATCAACCTGGATTCACAGGTCCAGTCCAGCGCCTCGTCCCCCGTTCTCGTGCATTCCGTCGTACGGCGTGCTGGTTCACTTGCCACGTAGTTTAGTGGTCCAGTCCTCGTAGCCTACAGCTATACTAGAGTTCAGTCTGTTTACGGGCAATCCCCGTACCTACTGTACTCTGTCCTATTTCGGGAGTGAATCCCGGTATGTCCTCGTTATGTCCTAGCTATGACACATGCGTGTCCTGTCTAGGTCTGGTCCTAACACTGGTTTGGAGTTCTATCTCCTTCTACTGTCTCTTTCTATCTATACTATTGTACAGGTCCTTATTATGTCCTGTCTTTGTCCTTTACTTTCCTCCGTCCTTGTCCTACTTCTATCTGTATCTATCCTACTTCTATCTATGCCTATCCAGCATGTTGACAGCTATCATACAGTTTACGACTCGCTGGAGCAGTGTTAAGTCTGCCAACCCAATGGCCTGGTTATATCCCCAATAAAGGTAGGATTGTCTTTTCCAACCCGTAGTACTCCGGAGTCGACCTAATCACTGACCTCACAAACTGGTGCTGTATAAGTTTCAAAATAACCCAGAACTTGTTTGGGCAGTACGAGGATTTCTTTAGTTAGTTAGTTAGTTAGTTAGTTAGTTAGTTAGTTAGTTAGTTAGTTAGTTAGTCGCTGTTCTAACTTCACGGCAACGGGTCGTCCCCATTTTGCTCACTTTCTGTGCCAGTGAATATCACACAAAATGCTCCTCACTGCTCTATGTGAACAATGGAATAGAAAGGAGTGTCGGCAAGCCAACAGCCCGCACAGGTACTAATAATATTGGTATAATACCGCCGCCAGAATACCAACACAAAAGTTTTCCACGAAAAATACAGTTCATCGTCGATGGAAATGGCACTCACCAGAAAGACTTCATTGACCCGGGTGTTATCCCACATGGCTCGGTCTCTTTCCACAGGCCGACTCACCAAAAGCGCCGCACAAAGCATGAACTCCGTAGCTACAGCGACGACTCACAGGAATCTCCTGAAAAAAGCACTTGTGAACCGAACAGGCAAACCAGTCAATCCAGCAACGGCCAGCCGTCATCGTTCCGAAGATGCAGTTCACGCTAAAAACAACCGCGGACAGATGCAAAAGCATTCCACGCAAAATTCACAGCTCACAATGTCGCGCCACGCACTCACTCAGTAGGAGGGCGACGGAACCATAGCCTCCTTAGTCGCCTCTTACGACTTGCATAGCGGGCAACAGTGTTACTATTGTTTGCTCCCCCGTATGGGCCCCGGCAACACACGGGCGAGGATATAAATTGGATACCCCACAACACATGTGACCTGAATATGTCGTATTTCATGGTAACAAAAACAATTTTCAAGCATATCATCAACACAGTATTATAACAAAAACAATCAAATGCAGCTGTTCTAGAAATAAATCGGGAATGAAATGAGGTTTGATGAAAGAAATAATAAAAGAGGCAAGTGGAATATTTCGGCCACGATAAAAGACATAACACTCTTATAAATGCCATACTTCAGGGTATGTTTTAAGGCAAGCGAGCAAGAGGTAGACAACAATACAAGTAGGAAGATAACACCAAGAGATGGACGAACAGCAATCTGACAGAATGTACAGTCAGGGGGAGAGACAGGCAATGTTGGAGATCCATTGCGGCTAACCTTCACTGTGAAGATGGTACATAAATGATTGATTGGATTTGTAAATATTTAGAATTTCACTCACCAGCTTTACCTTTTTCATTATGCCAATGTATTGTATGTGTACGTGTGCTCTCTCTCTCTCTCTCTCTCTCTCTCTCTCTCTCTCTCTCTCTCTCTCTCTCTCTCTCTCTATGTGTGAATGTGTGGTTGGGGATGTGTGTTTGGCTGAGTGGTTGGGGGTGTGTGTGTGTGGGTGGGTGGATGGGTGGGGGTGTGTTAGTCGACGAGAGTGTGGGGGTGGGGGATGTATGTGTGGACGGGGAGATGCATGTATGTGGGGGATGTGTGTGTGAGGATGGGTGGGTGGGTGTGTGGTGGGTGGGGGATGTGTGGGTGGAGGGGGGATGTGTCTCATAACATGGTAATATGCATTGTTTATGTCTACAACATTCATTTGACAATGTTGTTTCCTATGTAAATGCATCATGCACTATAAATGAACGAAAGATGAGTAACTGGAAGGGCCGAATGTAAGACGGGCCTGCTTGCCTAATTTGTAACCCTTCTAAAATAAAGATCAATCAATCAATCAATCAATCAATCAATCTGTCTGTGTTTGCGCGTGTGTGTAAATAATAAACTAACTCTGAACACAATCGTGACTGAAGGTACGCCGTTCGTACGCTGTAGTCATCCCGTTTGGCAGATGTCAGGAAAATGAATGCAGGACACATCTGTAAAGCGTAAGCAGAATCACAGAATGTACACACAATACAACTATGACTACTGACCGTAATAATACTTATAATATGAATATTAATGGCATACGTCAGATAGGCCGAAAGGTTAAGAGAACTCGTCCGTAAAGTTCCTTGCGCTGACTGCGGGGTAATAGTTTAATTCATACCAGCAATATGGAAATACACCTTGGTTTATTGTTCAGAAGGCAATGACAAACTATTGGATCTAAAGTTGACTAAGAAATCAAACTGGGGTTGATTACAACGTCCTACAAATGACATGCAATATATCTCCTTCTTCTCCAGCATTCCAAGCCATTGAGGTTCTTTGCTGCAGATATAAGCCGTCTCCATTCGTCTCTCTGGTTGACTTTCTCTTGCCAGTCGTTGATTCTCAGTACTTGTAAGTCTGCATGTATATTATCTCTCCACCGCCTTCTTGGTCTACCTCAGGGTCTACGGTCATTTATTTACTGAGTGTAAGCGAGTTTTGTTTCCCTATTATCTTCCATTCTTTCTATATGCACCAGCCATTGCAGTCTATTAGCCTTCATGATACCAGTGATTGGCGGGGACTTAAGCAGATCATAAATGTCTTTGCTGCGTCTTCTTTTCCACTCTCCACTTTGTGTATCCCTAATGGGTCCAAAGATGCGTCTTAAGACTTTGCTCTCATAAAAATTGTAACAAGGCTTCGTCTCCTTTAGTTGTACTCCAGGTTTCAGAGCCATACAACACAACTGGTCTGATCAGTGTTTTATATATTGTGATCTGTGTGTTAAGAGATAGCGCATTTGATTTTAGCAGATGTTGTAGTGCATTGTATATCTTATTTCCAGAGTTGACTCTAGCTTGTATTTCTTCCCTTATTATGTTGGAGCAGTTGTTGATTGTACCCAGGTATTTATATGTTTCCGTTCTTTTAATGGTCATATTATCTATTTGTATGTGGCCAGCGTTTTTAGGCGTTCCTTCTCTTGAAATTATCATATATTATGTCTTATCTTGGTTAATAACCAGCCCAATTTGTTGAGCTTTTTCCTTTAAGTGAGTCAATGTTTCCAATGTCTTTTGTTAATTTCCCCCTATACTATCTATATTGTCTGCATAACCAAGCAGTCTGGATGTTCCTCCAATAGTACATTCCTTCTTTACGTTCCTTACAACTTTCTCTAGAGCCAGATTGAAAAGGAGCGGCGATAGTGCATCACCCTGTTTCAAGCCAGATGTTATTTGGAAAGGGTCTGATTTCCTGCCTTTATATGTTACTATATTATAAGTATCTTCCATGCATAGTCTGGTCACGTTGATTAACTTCCTTGGTACTCCAAATTCATGCATAGCATTCCATAGACTATTCCTATGGACGCTATCATAAGCCTTTTTTTTAAATCCACAAAAATTTTATGGAGTTATCTTTTATATTTCCAACTTTTCTCGGCTATTTGTCGTAAGATAAATATCTGATCTATTGTTGATCTGTTTTGTCTAAAAATCCGCCAGGTAGTCACCTAATATGTCTTATGAGTTTGGTTTTAGTCTATTTAGTAATACCGCGGATAGTATCTTATAGCTTGTGGACAGTAGTGATATTCCTCTATAATTTTCACACTGGAACTTGTCTCCTTTAATAAAGATAGGTATCAATAATGACTCTATCCAGTCATGGGGTAGTTCTTCTGTCCTCCAGATTGTTTTTATTAGTTCGTATAGCTTTAGATGTAATGCATGGCCACCTGCCTTTATAAATTCAGCAGCAATTCCATCACCCCCAGCTGCCATATTGTTTTTAAGTCGTGCTATTACATATAGGATTTCTTCAAAAACATGTTCTTATATTTGTGGTTCACACGTTAGAATCTCTTCCCGTGGGAAAGTGTTACTTGGGGCTTCACAATTTAGTAATTTAACAAAGTATTCTCTCCTTGTGTTACACATTTCCTCATTGGTAATTCAACAAAGTATTCTCTCCTTTTGTTACACATTTCCTCATTGGTATTTATCATATTCCCATTTTTGTCCTTTAAACCATATGTGCTGTTTTCGCCATGGCGAAAGTAGCCTTTAGCAAGATGAAAAACATTCTGACCAATAAAAAGATGTCAATTTAAACGAGAAAAAGAGTGTTGAGGCAATACATAGAGCCTGGTCTTTTGTATGGATGTGAAACTTGGACAATGTGCAGTCAAGCTGAAAAACGTCTGATGGCTGCAGCAATGTGGATTCTGAGGAAAATGCAACCAATACCATGGACAGACAGAAAAACCAATGACCAAGTACTACAGGAGACAAATGAAAATCGTAAATTGATTAGAGAAATTAGACGTAGACAGTCAAAATTTTTTGGACATGTTATGAGAAAAAAATGGATTGGAGAACTTACTGACAACTGGCAAGATTAAAGGAAACAGATCAAGAGGAAGACCGAGAGGAAAATACCTGGATGGCTTGACCACATGGCATGGACGAGACAGGAACACTGAGCTGATCCACGACGCTGGTGATCGAGTGAAACATGTGCGAGTCTTGACCGCCCACGCTTTCCGGCATGGCACATGATTGATTGTGTTGTTTTGGAGCCCTAGTTTAATTGACTTCAGTTCTTTGAAAAACTTTCTGGATTCGTTTTTCTGGTGATTAGTTTCCATATCTTTGATTATATTGCTTATATATTCTCGATTCTGCTGGCGAACTAATTTTGTAGCCTCTTTTCATTCAGTTCTTCTTCTTCTTTCGTTCGCTTGAAATATGTCTATATCTGCAATGTCGTCTCTTGCATGAATTGAACTGTTTTTTTCAGTTCACACAGTGGTCCATAGAGTTTATCTTCCACTGTCGTCTCTCTAGGCCAGAAGGTTTGCCTAAATATGTTATATTTTGGGCAGTCTTGGAGTATGTGCTCTGCTGTCTGCGACGCCAATCCACATGTGCACATGGCTGTTTCACCAATCTTGAATTTTGTATACATGTGGTTGCGTAATCTATTGTGTCCTGTTCTGAGGCGCAGAATAATGACTTGTTCTGGTCTGTCCATACTGTGGTAGTCATCTTGAGCAGGTTTTGGTGGCTTTCTGACTGATTTGATCATTCTTTTCTTTTGGTGGTATGTAACGGGCACATCAGGCTGTTCCTCTTTGGCTCCTTCCTTAGCCAATTGATCAGCTCTGTCGTTTCCGGGTACTCCACAGTGGGATGGTATCCACTGTATGGTGACTTTATGCTGACTGCTAAGTTCAGAAAGTAGTGTCCTTAGTACTGGCAATTTCCCAGAGAGGAGCGCCTCGAGTACTGATTTTGCATCTGTTAGTAGCACCACAGGTTGTGTACCATTGCTGTTATTTAGTAATTTCTCTGTTGCTATCTTGATTGCCTCAATTTCGGCATCATAGTTATGGCAGTACTTTCCTGTCGGTACTCTGGTTGTGTCCCTAGTATTATTTGGGTATTCTATGTACACTCCCGCTCCTCCATTTCGAACAGCATTTTGTGCTGACCCATCTGTGTAGACTCGGATCCAGAGGTCCTGTGGGTATTCTTCATCAAGGAAGCTGAGAGTGGCTGTTCTGCGCTGCACACTGTTCTGTTCTTCCTTGTCAAATATTCCTCTCACTTTTGTCTGGATTTGTAACGATAGTCTATGCTCATCTTTCCATGGAGTTCGCTCTGGAATAGTTGTTAGGGGGATACCAACTGTCTTCATTTTGGATGTTGTTGATGTCATTTAACAATAACTGTTTGGCATTCTTTTTCCTAATGACTGCTTCTTCACATTTTTTATTGAACCATCTGTTCGTTCTATGCGTGGTTAACACACCGAGGTATTCTTCTGCGGTAGTGTGAATTGTATTCTTGATGTTCAGCGTAGTTTGGTCAACGCTTTCCTCTAACAGGTTTTGTAGATTATCAAGTTTACATTTTATTTCATCTGCAAATTTCTCGTTGACTGTAATTTCTTGTAGGTTTTCTCTGTTATATATTGGGTGTAATCTTTGTAGTTTAGCATAGAAAACTCTCTTAAGTTTTATTTTAAATTTTGCTTCAACGAGGAAGTGGTCGCTGTGGCACTCAGCTCCTCTATAGCTTCTAACTTGTTGTATGTTTGATGCATTTCTGTTGTTAATTAAAATGTGGTCTATTTGATTATATGTTCTCTTGTCACATGATTTCCAAGTTTGTGTATGTATATCCTTTCTTTGCAGTCTGGTACTGCTGATCTGCAGTCCTTTGGCTTCTGCTAGGTTGATGACGCTCCATCCATTATCATTTGAAGTTGATATAGGTTTTCCATACACTCAACATTTTTATGTGTTTGCTCTCTACCTATTTTTGCATTGAAGTCTCCCAGCACAATCAGGATATCCTGTTTGGGAGTTTCTTCGATGACATCTTCTAGATCATTATAAAAGTCTTCTTTAATATCATCTTCTTTCTCTTCAGTAGGTGCATGTACAATAATCATCGATATATTTTTCCATTTACCTTTTATTCGTAATTTACTAATCCTGTCATTATCAGCTTTAAAGTATAGATTCTTTTTTGTTGACAAATCCTGTTCCTAATTCATGTTTATTTTGGGTGTTTCCTCAATATATTAAAATCATTCCATTTTGCTCTAAAGCACCCTCTCCTGACCACATTATTTCTTGAATTGCTGTTATATCCATTTGATATTCAACCAGCTCCCGGGTTAATTCGTCAGCCGCTCCAGCTCGATATAGTGTCCGTACATTCCATGTTCCAAATCTCAAAAGTCCTTTAACGTTCCAAGGTCGTTTTAAAATAAGTCAGTCCGAATTCAAGGCTTATTTATCCGTTTTGTAACAAAATAGATTTTACAAAGGTGGGGATGTTAACCCCACGCTTCAACCCCCAACCTGGAGGACCAGGATGTTTCTCTTTGTCTGTTCTCTACCCTTTGACCTGTCCGGCTTGGGAGGCCCTGCTGGTAACTACGCTACCGACGGCATAGCTCTCAGGAGCATTGAGAAACTCAAGCTCCCCCACCACGACAAGGTGGAAACACCATCGGGGGAGATACAATATAAATGACCGTAGACCCCGAGGTAGACCAAGAAGACGGTGGAGTGATAATATACATACAGACCCACAAGCACTTGGAATCAACGACTGGCAAGAGAAGGTCAACAAGAGAGACGAATGGAGACGGATTGTATCTACAGCAAAGAACCTCAATGGCTCTGAACGCTGAAGAAGAAGAAGTTATATATATATATATATATATATATATATATATATATATATATATATATATATATATACACACACACTACACGTATTCTTCTGTATATACTACACTTATTCTTCTGCGGTAGTTTGAATTGTATTCTTGATGATCAGCCAAGTTTGGTCAACGATTTCCTCTAACGGTTTTTTGTAGAATATCGAGTTTACATTTTATTTCATCTGCAAATTTCTCCTTGACTGTAATTTCTTGTAGGTTTTCTCTTTATGTGTTGGGTGTAACCTTTGTAGCACACGAGTGAAAGCTTTTAGGTTAGATATTAACACTTTACAACAACAACACACACAAATAAAAGAAAGAACACAACATGTGGCATCTCTTATTTAAGACTAGAAAAGTAAAGAAGAGAAAAGAAGCAGGCACGGCACAAAGTAAACCTCCCAGGGAAAATAGGAAAACCTTAAGAGAGAAAATAATCATGTGCACAATACGTGACAGCTCTTTGATCCTTTAAGACCTACACTATGTTGTTTTTATCGCGACTTTTTTGTCAGCGACTTGTGCGCTGCAGCTTTTCAAGACTCCGCTACTTTCGCACTGCACGAAATAACAATTCATGACATTTGCGAAAGGAATGCAATTTATTCAGAGCCGACATTTGAATGGCTCTACGAGCGTTAGGTTTCATCATCATTACACAACATGAATGCATTAACGTGATGATAGATGATGCTAGCATTTCACAATCTAAATGAACAGCCCTATGTTTGCCTATGGCCTAGAAAGCTATCGCATTGGTCAAGGATACGTCTGCTCTCTCTACCGTTTCCAGTCAGTCTGTCCACACGCTACACATTGCGTGGACAAGCATGGACACTTTACTCTCCGTGCAGTAGCTATTATTGCGTGGCTGGTCTTGCCAGCACGCCGGCTAGTGAGTTCGAGTAACCTGGCATATCACGGTTACTCGCAAGGACCAGCTACCCAATTGCTTGGGGAAAGCCCTCGCTCATCTGTACTTATCGACCTCTGGTCTGACACAAATGTGTCTCCTTGTGAGGCTATTAATAGTACTCGGTGTCTTCCCTGTCTGGTGTCTCTCTACTAGACTAGTGTTAACTCATTACTCCTGTAAGGCCTTATTGGGGATGCTGACAGGGTCCCCTCCTCTCCGCGAAGTGTTACTTCCCTTTTTCTCATGTTTGTAACACTTCTGGTCACAAAAGAAAAATTGGTTGTCCCAATTTTGTCAGATCTCCAATAAGTATAGAACTTTGTAGTTTGGGGATAGAACAATATCTTCTACCTTCATTCACAGTGTTCTATCTATTCACTTGGCTAATTCAGTAGCCCATGTCTCAGTATAGTTGGTTCTATAGATATCTTAGGGATTGGTAGTGAACCGGAAACCGTTGTCTTATGACTTATGTCTTGGCTTCTGTCGTTTGACCCTATGTCTTTTGACTTCCACCTATTGACTTCCGTCTTGACCTGTTCCTCCTATTGCCCGAAATGACAACCCACACACTAGTTGACTCTACTATGAGTTCAACACATGAGCACCAAATGTTCATGTTCCCATTAATATCCCCTCCAACTCTATACACACAGCTCTACTGTTCACCTTCTTGCTTCCGCATGTGAAAAAGCTATATTCACTGTTACATTTAGGCTTCTAATAATTTATTGTGTCCCCTGAATTTAGAGTTATTGTTCTTTGAACTGATTGGTGTGTGTAACTTTTATGTGTTCGTTTTCCTGTTTGTTTGCGTGTTTTCTAATAAACTAAAGTGTACTTAACTCTCTAACATGTGTATGCTTTAGTGTACTAAATGTGTGTGTTGCTTCGAGCGCCGCAAATCGGTTTATTGTGGTTACAAAAGTTCGTTATTTTTATTTTTGACCACAACTCCGCTTTCTGAAGCTCAAAGTACGTTCTCTATATACTCTGTTAAAGTGTGGCTGTAACACACATAAAAACGTCGACAACACATTGGAAACACAGATGACACAGACAAGTTAAATAAGACTTTTTCAGCGGTGGAAAAAACTTTTCTGCTGTCTTTCTCTCTCGCTCTCTTCCTTTCAATGTTTACTAAGTTTTTGCATTCTCTCATCGCACTTTCTCTTTTTTCATTCATCTTTCATTCCCTTTCATAATGTTCTTTCACTCAATCATTCTCTCGTCATTAAAATATGTTTCATAGTATTACATACATAAACAATATATATATACAATAAATGATTGGCTGAAATTTTAACAGTGATCACGCCAAATGACTGTGCGTTTTGTTTGCACGCGTCATGTCTGTACAAAAATTATACATAGTTATAAGGATGGTTTGTTACCGATCCTGTTATGTAACTTCCTTAATTTGGTGTGCTGACCTAAATTACCATCAAGGGAAATAGTTTACTACTACTTTCATTTAAGAAAAATGGATTAATTACCTTAAATGTTATTTGTGAAAAAGATGATATTAATTCCTAAATGATTGGGTTAGTTTGGAAATGATATTTTAAATAAATGGATGTATAAATGATTATAATTATATGGTAATAAACTAATATAATATATAACAATTGTATTTCTTTAAATGATGTTCTAATAAATGGGTTATTAATTAAATGATGGTGATTTCTAACTACGCAAATAAGAAAATACCGTTATATATGCGTTTACATAATTTGCAATAGAATAAATAATAGAAAAATGAAGTTATAGATACTGTAAATAAAATAATAATGTACCTATATCACAGTTACATTTCTATATCTAATTACACTAAGTCGACGTCCTCCTCTGCGTTGTGAAGATGGAGCAATTCTCTTTGTAGACTATTCTAACATAGTTCGTTCCGGCAAAGTCTTTTATGCTCTCCTCGAAGGATAGTGTATTAATATAGTTGCCTACCACATTATGTAGGTTCATAGCTAACCCTGGAATGTTATTCGGGGTCTAAGTGTTGGTTCAATATATTCTAGATTAGGTGTCTAAGCTGGGTTCGCTGTCCTCTTGGCGTTAGTTCCCATAATCTAACTTATGTGTGTGTCAGCGCATGTAAATTCTGCGTCTGTTCGTTACACTTTTCATAGCACTGTTTTATTCACACCAGTTATATATCAGGCGATGTTAACGCACTTACGATATGTCTTAATCACTACACATGGCACTTGGTTATCTAACCTTACAGTGTCACTGTTTCTGGTGGTGTATGGTCGATTCCTTCCTGTAACTCAGGTATTTGAATGGCTGAAGGACGACTCAAAATGTCTGCAATCATATTTAATCTCCCTTTTAAATGCTGGATGGTAAATGTGTAATTTTGTAGAATCAAAGCCCACCTGTAAATTCTATTGTTGGTAGGATGTCCAGATTGCATCACAGACAATGGAGAGTTATCGGATTGGATTACAAACTGTGCTCCTGCCAAAAATCGGTGAAACTTTCTCACGCAATAGATCAAACTAAGGCCCTCCAATTCTGATGCTGAGTATCTTCCTTCAGCAGAAGTAATCTTGCGACTTACGTACCTTACGGGGTGGAACGTCCCGTCGTAGAACTGTCCTAGTATTCCAGATATGGATATGGCACTCGCATCTGTGCGTAAGAAATAAGTGAGTTTTGGATTAGGCATACGAAGGATAGGTGGAACGCTGAAAAAATGTTTCAATTTCGATAACGCACTAATTAATCGTGCATCTTTTACAGATAACTTAGCCGAAGCTTTTAAGATGTTAGAAAAAACACTGAATTTAGTATAGTGGTTTACCATACCCAGTAAACTTTGGACCTGTTTCTTGGTCGTTGGCATTGTCAAATTCAGAATCTTAGTGACGATTCTGTCATCAGTTTTCAATTGGCCCCTGCAGATGGTATGACCAGGGAAGTCAATTTGTTCCCTGCCCAACTCTACTTTGGACGGCTTCGATGTGAGTTCAAACAATCTCAACCTATCGAAGACTTGTCGACGTTTCCGTAGGTGTTTTGTCCCGTCTTTCGTCTGACTGCATATGTTATTTATATATGTCGAGATATTTGTCGTAGTTGCGTTTACTGTAGGAACTGGTAGTTCCATCTCGTCCAATACTGTTGTGCTACTAGTTGTGTGTGCTGTTGTCTGGCTAAGTGTGTTTGCGTTGTCGCTGTTGTGTGTCTCCCTACCTAGTGAAGTTGAGTTATGTATGTCTGTCGTCTTATTGCTTGGTGTTGGTGCAATCTGTTCGTCTGTCTGTTGTACTTGTGAAACGTATGGTTTCAGGATGTTGATATGAAATATCTCTAAGGGTTCTTTTATCGATATTTCATGATCCGCATCTGATATTTTGAGTTCAACGTTGAGAGGCCCTTGGCAACATGTTAGTCCCATATTATGTTTATCAGTTAGTTGAATCACAACCTTTTGGTTTGGTTTAAAGTGAATCGTTTTAGTACCCTTGTTTGGATAGTTATGGTTTCCATTACTCGACACCTGCATTAGGGGTCCAGTAATATCGACCGTTATACTCTCAAGTGGTCTAGATGCTATCACTGACCGTTGCACTTCGGCCTTTACATGTTTTTTCTTTCGTACACGATGTTGACACACAGTACAAGAGCGACAGAAAGATTTTATGTCCGAACAGAATTTCGGCCAGTAAAATTGTGATAGAATTCTGGCTCGCGTTTTATGATAGGCCAAATGTTCAGCAAACGGTGGTGAATGTGCGATTTTTAGCACCTTTTGTCGGTATGTTACAGGTAACACCGTTTGCTGAATTTCATGGTTATTATATGTGTAATAACGCATGAGAATTCCGTTAACCTTTTTAAAGTACAGGAAGAATTTTTAGAAACTTTCTTTCGCTCACACAACAAGTTAAAATACGGTGTGAGTGTTTGGTCGGTGTTTTGTGCTTCGCTCAACTTTTGGCGAGTATTGTTGGTATCTGCACCACTTGGTGTTAGTAGCTGGAGTGTTTCATTTTGTAAGTCAGTATAACTTGTTTCTGTATCTGACTTAATTACAGCGTTGACCATGTGTGTTTAATTCAAGGCTTTTATGTTGTCGTCTGTACTTTCTTTCACTGCATTAAGACATCCTAAAATAAGATCTGTACAAGGATCTTGGAGGATAGCGCATGTAAATGTGCCGGTAAGGAAACGGGGTATTGATATGCGCTTTTGCCAGTGGATATTTCTCGATGGTGCCCGAGAAAGTACGGCATTTGACAAATTCACCCGTATAATCTTCTGTTCTAGCAAGTTCGCTCCTTAACCCCAGTATAGTGCTGCCGCTATCAACTAAGCATTGGCATGGTTTACCATTGACCAGTGCATCGTAGAACTTAAGGTTACCTCTGGAGGCGCATACTGCATTAGCTTCTTCATTTGAACATGATATTATGTGTCCACATTTCAATCTCCCTTCCGCATGAAATTGATGGCATACTTTACATTTCTTAAAGTCTAAAATATCGGTTACTGATGATACACTATGACATTCATTCGTTGGCAATACATTGACAAGTTCGGGATCTATGTCACTCTCATCGTCTGATGATGTATCGATGAGGGCTGCGTTGTTTGCCTTCCTAATGCTCTTTCATCTCTGTCAAGAGCAGCCTTTCTTTCTGTTTCTTCTTTCTGTAGCTCAGCCTTCTTTTCCATTCTAGCTATTTCTTCTTTATACTTTTGATCCGCCCATTTTTCTAGCTTATCTCCAGTGTGGCCCATTGCGATGCCCGCCTGGATACATTCATTCAGTGACGCCATTTTGTGGCGTAATGTTAGTTCAAAATGATAATATAGTAATATTCATACAATAGTTTATAATAATGTGTCAGTAAGTGTACATCCTTTTACTGAAAAAGAAGATGCATGATTAAGTTAGAGCATACCAAAATATTCGGAAAATATACTCATCTAATTCTTTGGAAAGTACGGTACAGAGATTTTCCACCGCTATATTTCACACTTACACACTGGTTTGACTTGATCACACAAGGGCTGCTTCTGGTTAGTAGAGCAGCAAAAATTAGATACAGGCTTACGTTGTAACTACAAGCTCACAATTCATCATATTTTATCAAATATTTCATATTTCACCAAGTTGTTAATACAATCTCCTATTTCATGCGAATGATGAATGAAAATGTGCTAAATAGTGATAAATGGTATTAATGATGAATGATATGATCGTCTGAATGATTGTTAGATGATAGATGAGATGATTAGTCGTATGGCCGTCAATGTCGTCTTGTCTTCGCCGCTTGACTCTGGCGTAACTTCGTTCTAGGCTGCAGTTCGTAGTTAATCTATTTACTGATTTCGTAGAATGGTGATATTGATGGCTGTATCACACGCAATGAAATGTACACGGTGGTTACGATGGTAATGTTCACTGATGATTTTATACATTTCAATTGCTTTTAATATAATAACACACTATCTAACTAATATTGGTAGAATTTCACACTTTACCGATCCAATTTGACTCAATTGTGGTTCACACTCCACAAATTGGCGATCGTATAATTCACCACAAGGAAAAAATTAATTTATAGCATGTATCACAACAAATTTGTATTACTTTGCAATATATCACACATCAATAATGTTGAAACGTGCATTGAATTAATTCTGGTACAGAATTTTGTAATATCAATCGATAGCTCAACTATCACCCTTACTGAAACATCCAAACATACCCATGTCCGCAAAACGACAGATAATAAACAGCATATTCACACCAACCCTATGCTACCAATCTCAAACCTGGACTTTATCCAAATTACACCTTCGCAAAATCAACACCTGCGAAATGAGATGCCTGAGGAGAGCTGCCAACTTAACAATCCGAGACCGAGAAAGAAATGCTACTAAAAGACAGACTGTGGGATCAACACCTTGTGCCACATTTATTGACAGACAGAAGATCAAGTGGTTTGGCCATGTCATTAGAATGCAACATCAACAACTACCATCACTGGCCTTACATCAAAGATCATCTGCGACGAGACCACGAGGACGTCCAAGAAGAAAATGGATTGACGACATCAGAGACATTGTACAACCTCACGGAATGACACTATCCAGTGCCGTCCACCGGGCGCTGGAACGCAAATTATTCCTCCCCACGTCGCTTGACGGCAGAAGTGGAAGATGATGATGATGATGATGATGAATCGATAGCTAGCGTTCGTTCAGTGGTTTATAATACCACTTGCATGTTGGCGTTAACTGTTCGTTGAATATTACAACACCTGCCTGATATGACTGCTCAGAAACGTTGCTTCACTGTAATCTGACAGTAATTGGTTCAATGTGTTCTGACACCAATTCGGGGTCTACTGGTGTTTATTCCCTGTGTTCTGACACCAATTCGCCGCTGGCGTTGATTCATTGACCATTCTGACACCAATTCGGGGTCTAGCCTGTCAGCGACTTGTGCGCTGCAGCTTTTCAAGACTCCGCTACTTTCGCACTGCACGAAATAACAATTCATGACATTTGCGAAAGGAATGCAATTTATTCAGAGCCGACATTTGAATGGCTCTACGAGCGTTAAGTTTCATCATCATTACACAACATGAATGCATTAACGTGATGATAGATGATGCTAGCATTTCACAATCTAAATGAACAGCCCTATGTTTGCCTATGGCCTAGAAAGCTATCGCTTTGGTCAAGGATACGTCTGCTCTCTCTACCGTCTCCAGTCAGTCTGTCCACACGCTACACATTGCGTGGACAAGCACGGACACTTTACTCTCCGTGCAGTAGCTATTATTGCGTGGCTGGTCTTGCCAGCACGCCGGATAGTGAGTTCGAGTAACCTGGCATATCACGGTTACTCGCAAGGACCAGCTACCCAATTGCTTGGGGAAAGCCCTCGCTCATCTGTACTTATCGACCTCTGGTCTGACACAAATGTGTCTCCTTGTGAGGCTATTAATAGTACTCGGTGTCTTCCCTGTCTGGTGTCTCTCCACTAGACTAGTGTTAACTCATTACTCCTGTAAGGCCTTATTGGGGATGCTGACACCAGTTTATCGGCGTTTGATCCTGCAAAGGATACATTATGCCGTGTATATCGTCAGTATATCGGTGTTTGACTGTTATCGTTAATTGTAGTACTAGGTTGATTGGTAGCCATTGGGTAGTGGATAGACACTCGTCTTCTTTCCATTGCGAAGGGTTCGAATCTGCATTGTGGCTGATTTTGAAAAAAAAAAACGACCTGAGTTCAAGGGTACTAGAAAATTAGGTACAAGGTAATGACTTAGAAAGCAAACACAACCGGTGTTACACACACCATACAACACTCACAGTACTGATTGGTCTATACAAAAAATATTCTTATATCCCCAATACAAATTAATGCGTGCAAAAACGTTCTTTGCGTTTACGTTTACTTGCTAGTTTAACCACATGACATGCTAATATGCATTGTTTTTGTTTACAATATCCTTTTGACAATGTTTTTTTTTTTCAATGTGAATGTATTATGCACTATTCGTGAACGAAAGATGAGTGATTGGAAGGGCCAAATGTAAGATGGGCCTGCATGCCTAATTTGTTATCCTTTGAAAATAAAGTCCGTTCGTTCGTTCGTTCATGAAACGAATATGCCTTAGCTATATACTTATGTATATATGCATACCAGATTATATGTGAAAATAGCAAGACGGTGGTTAAACATATTGGCCGTGATTGAATACCTGGCTATGCAGTGTTGTCGATGCGTGTCCATAGACTTCGAATGAGAGTTTGTGGTTTAAAGATCCAGAAATGTGTTTGTCACAGCACGTCTGCCTGTACCTTTACAACTTAACGATATCAGTCTCCAGTATATTCACAACACCAATATGATGCGTAAGCTACATAATTCAACAAAGCATCACCACCACTGGCGCAATAATGCATCACGCTTATATTGAGTCAGCAGTTGGATTCTGCCTGTTCTGCCACAGTTACCCATGGGTCGCTAATCTGCTTATATAACCAGTGTCTCGCCAAAGCTACTATCCATTAGAATTTACTCTTGCCAAAGTGTGTTCTCACCTTAAAACTGGTTCATTGGTTAGCAACCGTATCCTTATTACATAACGAACGAAATCATTGAGAAAAGTAAAGTAATACTACATAATTTAGTTCCCAAGAGACTTAAATTCACTGTAGATTGGGATTATATATATCTATAAAACAAAGTGTATGTATATGTGTATGTATATATGTATGTATGTAAATATGTATGTCCTTTATTTGTTCGCGAACGGCCCATCCGATTGAGATGAAATTTTCTACACGCCTTCCTTTCATTCCAGAGCTGTCAACTGTCATAGTTTTTTTTCCTTCTTCCTCCTCCTCCCTCCCCCCCCTCCCAAAATACGTACGTAAATATATGATGATGATGATGATGAAAGAATCCCCGAACCAAAACGCTAGGGAAAGGGAAGAAAATGACGTGACTACACAGAATCGTCACACGGCAATCATCATCATCAAGTGCCGTGCCGGCTGGCGTAGGCGTTCATGGCTCTCTGTAGATCTCAGTCTTTGTTTGTTTTAATCAACTCTGCTGCTGATATTCCTCCATGCCACGGCAATATCAATAACAATTCATCTTTTTATGTGTAAGGAAGTTATCTACAGTCGTGTAGAAGGGAAGAACTAGACGAGTATGAATTCGGAATGGCGAACTCTCTCCCCCTCTCTTCTCCTCCCTCTACCTCCTCCCTCCACCCTTCTCCTCTTCCTCCTCCCTCTCATCCCTCTCCCTCCTACCTCCTCCTTCTCCCTCTTCCTTCTCCCTCTTCCTCTCCCCTTCTCCTCCATCCTCCTCCCTCCTACTCCCTCCGCCTCCTCCCCCCTCCTCCCCCCTCCTCCCTCATCTTCCCTCCTCCTCCCTCTCCCTCCTCATCCCTCCTCCTCCTGCCTCCCTCCTCCTCATCCTGCTTCCTTCTCCCTCATCATCCTCCCTCCTCCTTCTCCCTTCTTCTCCCTCTTCCCTCTTCCTCCTCCTACCTCCTCCCTCCTCCTCCTCCCTCAACCCTCCTCCTCCCTTCTCCTCCTCTTCCTCCTCCCTTTCCTTCCTCCTCCTCCTCCCTCTACCTCCTCCTCCCCCTACCTCTTTCCTCCTCCCTCCTCCTCCCCTTCCACCTCTCTTTCCTTCCTCCCCTTCTCATCTTCCCTCCTTCCTCTCCCTCCTTCCTCCTCCTCCTTCCTTCTTCTCCCTCCTCCTCCTCCTTACTCCTCCTTTCTCCTCCTCCCTCTCCTCCTCCTCACTCCTCCTCCTCCCTCCTCCTCCTCCCTCTACCTCCTCCCTCCTCCTCCCTTCACATTCCTCCCCCTCCCTTCTCCTCCTCCCTCCTCCTCCTCCCTCTACCTCCTCCTCCCTTCACATTCTTCCTCCTCCCTCTTCCTCCTCCTCCCTCCTCCTCCTCATCCCTCCTCCTCCTTCTTCCTCCCTCCTCCTCCTCCTCCCTCCTCCCCTCCTCCTTCGTCCTCCTCCCTCTCCTCCTCCTCACTCCTCCTCCTCCCTCCTCCTCCTCATTCTACCTCCTCCCTCCTCCTCCCTTCACATTCCTCCTCCTCCCTCTTCCTCCTCATCCTCCCTCCTCCTCCCTCCTCCTCCTCCCTCCTCCTCATCACTCCTCCTCCCTCCTCCTCCTTCTTCCTCCCTCCTCCTCCCTCCTCCCCCTCCTCCTTCCTCCTCCTCCCTCTCCGCCTCCTCCCTCCTCCTCCTCCCTCCTCCTCCTCCCTCCTCCCCCCTCTACCTCCTCCTCCTCCCTCCTCCTCCCTCTACCTCCTGCTTCCTTCTCCCTCATCATCCTCCCTCCTCCTTCTCCCTTCTTCTCCCTCTTCCCTCTTCCTCCTCCTACCTCCTCCCTCCTCCTCCTCCCTCAACCCTCCTCCTCCCTTCTCCTCCTCTTCCTCCTCCCTTTCCTTCCTCCTCCTCCTCCCTCTACCTCCTCCTCCCCCTACCTCTTTCCTCCTCCCTCCTCCTCCCCTTCCACCTCTCTTTCCTTCCTCCCCTTCTCATCTTCCCTCCTTCCTCTCCCTCCTTCCTCCTCCTCCTTCCTTCTTCTCCCTCCTCCTCCTCCTTACTCCTCCTTTCTCCTCCTCCCTCTCCTCCTCCTCACTCCTCCTCCTCCCTCCTCCTCCTCCCTCTACCTCCTCCCTCCTCCTCCCTTCACATTCCTCCCCCTCCCTTCTCCTCCTCCCTCCTCCTCCTCCCTCTACCTCCTCCTCCCTTCACATTCTTCCTCCTCCCTCTTCCTCCTCCTCCCTCCTCCTCCTCATCCCTCCTCCTCCTTCTTCCTCCCTCCTCCTCCTCCTCCCTCCTCCCCTCCTCCTTCGTCCTCCTCCCTCTCCTCCTCCTCACTCCTCCTCCTCCCTCCTCCTCCTCATTCTACCTCCTCCCTCCTCCTCCCTTCACATTCCTCCTCCTCCCTCTTCCTCCTCCTCCTCCCTCCTCCTCCCTCCTCCTCCTCCCTCCTCCTCATCACTCCTCCTCCCTCCTCCTCCTTCTTCCTCCCTCCTCCTCCCTCCTCCCCCTCCTCCTTCCTCCTCCTCCCTCTCCGCCTCCTCCCTCCTCCTCCTCCCTCCTCGTCCTCCCTCCTCCCCCCTCTACCTCCTCCTCCTCCCTCCTCCTCCCTCTACCTCCTCCCCCCTCCTCCCTTCACATTCCTCCTCCTCCTTCTTCCTCCTCCTCCCTCCTCCTCTCTCCGCCTCCCTCCTCCTCCTCTTCCCTCTACCTCCTCCCTCCTCCTCCCTTCACATTCCTCCTCCTCCCTCCTCCTCCTCCCCTCCTCCTCTTCCCTCCTCCTCCTCCCCCTCCTTCTCCTCCTTCTCCCTCCTCCTTCTCCCTCTTCCTCCTCCCTCTTCCTTCTCCTCCTTCTCCCTCCGCCTCCTCCCTCTTCCTTCTCCCTCCGCCTCCTCCCTCCTCCTACTCTCTCCTCCTCCTCCCTCCTCCTCCCTCTCCCTCCTCCTACCTATCCTCCTCCTGCTCCCTTCTCCTCCTGTCTTCTCCTCCTCCCTCCTTCTCCATCCTCCTCCCTCTTCCTCCTCCCTCCTCCTCGCCTCCTCCTCCACCCTACTCCTCCCTCCTCCTCCTGATCCCTCCTCCTCCCTCCTCCTCCCTCCTCCTCCCTCTACCTCCTCCCCCCTCCTCCCTTCACATTCCTCCTCCTCCCTCTTCCTCCTCCTCCCTCCTCCTCTCTCCGCCTCCCTCCTCCTCCTCCCTCTACCTCCTTCCTCCTCCTCCCTTCACATTCCTCCTCCTCCCTCCTCCTCCTCATCTCCTCCTCTTCCCTCCTCCTCCCCCTCCTTCTCCTCCTTCGCCCTCCTCCTTCTCCCTCTTCCTCCTCCCTCTTCCTTCTCTCTCCGCCTCCTCCCTCCTCCTACTCTCTCCTCCTCCTCCCTCCTCCTCCCTCTCCTCCTCCTGCATGGGCGAAATAGAGAACACACTGAACCGTTCAACAGGGATTCATTGTCAAAGAAATGTGGTTATTAAGACAAACGAAAGTGAGGGAAATGAAATACTTTGGGCGTGTAGAGTCTGGAAAAGATGTATATGGAGGGAGGCCTAACGAGTAAGCGGACAAGAGGAAAACCCAACATGGATGGGTATATCTTATATATAAAAGGCGATCTCCGTCCGTCTGTCTGTCTGTCTATATGTCCCTAATGCGCTCGCGAACGGCCCATCCCATTGAGATGAAATTTTTTACACGTCTTCCTTTCATTCCAGCGCAGCCCACTGTCATATTTTTTTAGTATGAATGTTTGAAGATTTTATATTTCTTTACACTGTCGCCAACTCTAAGAAGACATGGAACAACCTCAGCCATTATTAAATCTACAGGCATATGCGTTATATTCCTCCTCCTCCTCCTCCTCTCCCCTCCTCCACCTCCTACCCTCTTCCTCTTCTCCTCCCCCTCCTCCCTCTCCCTCCTCCATCCTCCTCTTCTCTCTTTCTCCTCCTCCTCCCTCCTCCTCCCTCTTCCTCCTCCCAGCTCCTACTCCTCCTTTTTCTTCTTCTTCTGCTGCTGCTGCCGCTGCTCCATTTACCCAAGTTAATATATTACCAAGTTGGTCTTCGTTTATCTAAGGTTGTTCTAACTGCAACCAATAAATGATTAGACAGACAGACAGAAAGATAGACAGACAGACAGACAGACAGACAGACAGACAGACAGACAGACAGACAGACAGTCAGTCGGGAACGGGAACTTATATGACTACTCATATGAATTAAATGAGATGCTCCCCATCAGGGGCTGGGCGAAGCCGGGCCGGATCAGACAGATAGACAGACTGACAGACAGACAGACAGACAGACAGACAGACAGACAGACAGATAGTCGGGAACGGGAACGTGAGCTTATACGACTACTTATATGAATTAAATGAGATGCTCCACACCAGGAGCTGGGCAATGCCGGGCCGGGTCAGACAGAGAGACAGACAGACAGACAGACAGACAGACAGACAGACAGACAGACAGACAGACAGACAGTCGGTAACGGGAACGGGAACTTATATGACTACTTATATGAATTAAATGAGATGCTCCCCACCAAGGACTGGGCGAAGCCGGGCCGGGTCAGCTAGTTTCTTCATAAATATTCTCGCCATACGGCCTTTACTAATATGTTATAAAACTGGCATCGGAATATAAGAGACCAAACTGTATGTGGAGGAGTCTTTATAGACATTATAAAAGCACACATAATATTGCATACCATATTATTTTAATTAGGAACATATGAACAATGAGACTGAACCCTAATCTAGTGATGTTAAAAATACGATTATTGTTGTTGTTTGTTTGTTGTTGTTTTTTTTAAATATAGAAAATGTGTAGTATGAAGGGCTTCCGGTCCCCAACATGGAGGATAGACATATAAACGGTTAAGACCCCTGGAGTGTTTATGCTTGTGGCTACCGTTTGCATTCGCATTTTCCTCATGTTGGACTGAAATTGTATGGTTCTGTCGTTCTGCTACTGAGTTGAGTGCGTGGCATGAAACTGCGAGCTGTGCATGTTGTGTGAAATGGTTTTACATCAGTCTGCTGTTGTTTGTAGCGTGAACTACATGTTAGGAATAATGGCGACAGGCTTTGTCTCAGAACCGACTGGTTTACCGTATGCAGTAATGTATGGCTGCTGGTTTTCTAGTGACTGCCACTTCCATCTACTGACCTGTTTATTTCGTGGATGACTTTTGAGTTGGCATTCTGTCGGCGGCATTATGCATAATGTACCTGTTTTGGGTTGTTGGTTTGCTGAGACTCATGTTTGTACCACTTTTTACATGGAGCTGTGTGGAGCAATTTGTGTGTTATTCACTGGGACCGGAACGGGGCATAATGGGGACAACCCGTTGCAGTGAAGTTGGACTAATGACTAATGAGCAATGTGAAACTATAAATAACTATCCCAAACCACTACTTTGTATTATGTAGTAGTACATCAAGGCTGTAATCTCGCCCGCCCGATATTTATTATGTTGTAAAACTGGCTCTACATAATATTGAAGTATTATTATATTTTCCTAATGTCCGATATCGGATGTATTGCATAAGACGGTCTTCAATTTGTAAAATACAATTTGTGTTTGTCCTATTGTGTTCACTATCACAGTGATGAATAGTCGATCTAAACGTATCAGTATGTATAGATACTTTAATATATGTACGTACCGCAAGTACACAATATATGTATGTGCTACTTTATTTTTTTCTCGTTCAGGACATTCGATATGGACTACCATGAAAGCTGTTCACACAATTTTCTCTGTATTCACGGACTCAAATTGTGTGGCCGTAATCACATGGGGCATCTGGTTTCTCATGTACTTCCGGGAAACGCAAAGTCTACTATTCTTTTTAAAATTGATGCGACTTATTACAGATCAGCTTTTGAAGTAAATACTTTACTTTGATGATTTGCGTCTCTCAACATCCTCATGAAATATCGTGTAATCTGGATTTAACGCATACTTCTTTTTGCCTGTCCACTTCACTGTCACGCCCACTCATCTCCCCACTTCAGAGCTTTAACACAATGGACGCTCACACACTGACACCCACAATCTATATAACACATAAACTCTGAATTGCGCTACTCAGGGTGTTACCTGTTAACATAAACACTCACACACACACACGCACGCACGCACACACACGCACGCACGCAGGCGAGCATACAAATCAGCTTTTGAAGTAAGTACTTTACTGTATAATAATGTTGTGTCTCTTAGAATGCCGCAGGGACATAGTGGTGAATACAATTGAATATCAACACAGTGATCTGGGTGTGTCCTCTAAAAAAGTACTGGAGAGTTTTGGTCATAGACCATAACTTTAGGAAGGGAAAATCCCAACTGCACCTCCCCGTGGTAGAGGATGGAAACACACCACGGTGTGGCTAACACAGCTCTGGGGACCGAGTATCCACCGGAATAAGTGGACAACTCTGCAGCTGAGCAGAGCAGGGCACTCACTTGTCCTTACAGTCGGAAATGGTTATTAAAGGTTGAGGTAAAAGACCACCATGTGGATGTGGAAGGCAAAGGGAAACCACCACATTATCTTCCCGAGACTTCATGGCAAAACACATATCAGAGTTAGTGAACGACGTTAAAGGATGTCTTAGGACATCCTCGTCCGGTAGGGACAGTCATAAGCCACAGGTGACACCAGACAGTCATCCAGCTACTGATGGCGAAATCATAAATAAAATAAATAAATTTAGAGTAGGAACATGGAATGTTAGGACATTAAATGAGCTAGGAAAGTTGAACAATGATCTAAGAGAAATGGATAGCATGAATATAAATATACTAGACGTTAGTGAGATGAGATGGAAGGGACCGGGTAAAATTATAGCTGACAACCACACAATAATTTATTCTGGAGGGGATATACATGAAAAAGGTGTAGGAATAATACTTGACGAAGAAACAGCAAAGTCACTTAATGGTTACTGGTGTATTTCAGATAGAGTTATTCTGGTCAAAATCAAAGGCAAACCAATAGATATACATATTATACAAGCATATGCACCAACAACAAGCAGTAGTGATAAAGAAATACAACACTTTTACGACGAAATAGAAATGGCGATGGCTCAAATTGGATCACGGAAAATAATAATAATACTTGGAGATGTTAATGCAAAAGTAGGAAAGAGGAAAATGGAGGATGTAGTGGGGAATTATGGTTTAGGTACAAGAAATGAAAGAGGGGAAAAGCTAATAGAATGGGAAAATATCAATGATATAATAATTGGAAACACGTGGTGTCAACACCATAACTGACGACTATACACATGGAAAAGCCCTGATATGAAAATACGCAATCAAATTGACTACATACTAATTAATAAAAGATTTAGAAATGATCTAATTAATGTAAAAACAATGCCTGGAGCCGACTGTAATAGTGATCATGTACCACTATGTGTACACATAAAAGTAAGATTAAAGAGAGGGGAAAAATGGTTAGGAACATGAAACTTAATACAGAGGTTCTGAAAGTAGATAAAGAAATTCAAGAACAATATACAGTGACTGTGAAAAATAGGTACAATGCAATAGCTAAAATACAGAGTATAAATGAACAATGGGAAATGTTAAGGGACTCCATTCATCAATCTAGTAAAGAAATATTACCGGAGAGAAGTCAAATAGCTAAGAAAAATTGGATGAATGAAGAAATCTTAATGCTGATGGACAAAAGAAAACAGAGTTAAAATGACAAACAAGAATACGCTAAGATAAATAAAGAAATAAAAGATAAATGTTGGAAGGCAAAATAAAGTTGGTTAAATGAACAGTACAAAAATATTGAATTAAATGCCATTAAAGATACAAAAAATATGCACAAACAAATCAGTGAGCTCACGGGAAGAAAACATAAGAATAAATACAGAGTGTTTGAAATAAAAAACAGGAAAGATATTATTGGAGGAAGGTGATATGAAGAGGTGGACTGAGTATATAAGAGAATTATATGATGGGGAAAGGGAAGAATTAACAGAAGAAAGTAACTTAGAAGGTCCACCTATTCTAAAAGAAGAAGTCGCTGAAGCTATGAAATATATGATTAAAGGAATAATAGCTGGACCAGATGAAATCACAATAGAAGAATTAGAAGTATTTGGAGTAGATATATTAACCAAAATGTTAAATGATATTTACAGCAGTGGATATTTACCCAGTGATTTGCTGAAATATGTATTTATAGCTATATCAAAAAGATCAGGAGTAATTGAATGTGAAGATTTTCGTACAATTAACCTCATAAACCATATCACTAATCTTCTGCTCAGAATCATAATGAGAAGAACCAGAGAGAAAATAAAAATGGAAATTAGTGAAGAATAGTATGGATTTGTGGAGGGAAAGGGCACAAACAATGCAATATATACATTACGGACACTAATAGAAAGGTCAATAGAGAATCAGAAAGACATATATTTATGCTTCATAGATTATACTAAGGCATTTGATAAAGTAAAACATGATGAGCTGATTAAAATGTTGGAAGATATCAACAGTGATGGGAAAGATTTAAGAATAGTAAAGACTATTTACTGGAACCAAGTAGCAGCAATTAAAATTGGAAATAAAGAGGGTAGTTACGAACACATAAAGCTAGGAGTACGACAGGGATATGTCTTGTCACCAAATCTCTTCTCCCTATATAGCGAAGTAATAATGAGAGAGATCAAAGAGATGGCCAGGAATACTAGTTGGAGGTTATATTATAAATAATATACGCTATGCAGATGACACAGTATTTGTGGCAGATAGATCAACAGACCTACAAAAATTGTTGGACACTGTAGCAACAGAGAGTGCAAGGAAAGGACTCTCCTTGAATATCAAGAAAACACTAACAATGGTGATATAAAAGAAAATGGTGACACCAAAATGTGACATAGAAATAGAAGGACAAATTCTTAACCAAGTGGATAGATTTAGATACCTAGGGGCATTTATAACATCAGATGGAAGATGTAAAACAGAGATTAAGAGCAGAAGAGGGCAAGCAAAGGAAGCATTTCAGAAAATGAAGAGTATCTTGTGAAATAGGTCACTATCCCTAAGTGTAAGAAAGAGAGTGCTGAAATGCTATATAGAACCAGTTTTTCTGTATGGCAGTGAATCTTGGAATGTAAATAAACAAATTAAAAAGAAATTAGAAGCAACAGAGATGTGGTTCCTGAGACGAATGTTGCGAATTCCTTGGACTGCCAGAGAAACTAACGACGACTGCCTGAAACAGGCTAATGAAA
Organism: Cepaea hortensis; assembly: GCA_963921405.1. Classification (NCBI taxonomy): domain Eukaryota; kingdom Metazoa; phylum Mollusca; class Gastropoda; order Stylommatophora; family Helicidae; genus Cepaea; species Cepaea hortensis. The sequence goes on from OY992890.1 coordinate 17,396,288, forward strand.
CTAGAACACTATATACAACAATAAGAAAGAGACAAACAACTTTCTTTGGTCATGTAATGAGAAAAGAGGCATTGGAGAACATCGTGACAACTGGAAAGATCGAGGGGAGGAGAGGCAGAGACAGACCAAGAGAAATGATGCTGGATGGATTGAGACGGTGGCACGGAGGAATATAAGAAGCAGAGTTGATCCAGAAAACCAAAGACCGAGAACTGTGGAGAGCCATGAACGCCTACGCCAGCTGGCAGGGCACTTGATGATGATGATGATCTGGGTTTATCCCCTGCAAATAAAGAATCATAATGTTTCTACCCCGTATGCTCTAGGGTCGACACTGGCACATAATTATGGCTATCATAATTTTCAGCCTTTTCCAAGAAAGCCTAACACTTCACACCCCAGCGTCTGTATACTCTCATCTATCCCTTATATTCGCAGGATGTCTTACATTTATATTAGCAGAACCTCTCTGTCAGAAGTAGTGATGTGTATGTTTCATTATTTGTTTCATTCTCCTCCACAGACCTACACAGATCTTTACCGATTTCGACTTTAGTTGTCTGCCTTGATTTCATTATAATTTTGACTTGAAGTTTGGTGTCAGTGTTTATAAGGTTGATTATACAACATTCGTATAATTAAATTGAGCATGTTTTCTTGCGTATATCTATAAATACAGACTTACGGATATCACTAGCTATATGTTGTTAAATTATCCAACTGTTTAGTGAATATTTAACATCAACATTATCGCAACATTTTAAATTCACGGTGATTTCATATGGATCCGGCAGTTTTCCTTTCCGCGTAGCATCAAACGCATCTTCAGTTAGTGTATATGACATTTAAAAATTACTGTCTGCTGTTAATTCAGCTCTTTCTCCGTCGTATACTTTCTTATCCATCTCTTCATTATAGCATTGCTTTCCTTAATGCCGGCTCCTTGGCGAATGGACTACTGAGGCAATCCGTAACCAAGCGTAACAAGTTAGTTGCATATCCTTTACAAAACGTCGCAGTCAATACTAGAACATTTTGCTGTTGTTATCTCTTGGCAGATATAATTTCAGTAGTTTGCCATTGCTTTCTGAATGACCGTCACCTATACCATTTCTTAAAAAAAACGAACACAAGGCGTTCTGCTGCCAAATAGCGCGCATATGTCTTTCGAACGGGGAATCCAGCATAACGATTTCGAAAGACAACTGTGGGCGATTGGCATTGTGGTACCTTAAATACAAAATAGTATGAGTTCCAGTCATTCAGAAATCAATGGCAAACTGCTGAACTTAAACTTGCCTAGAAATAACAATCATCCAAAAATGATGGTGTTGACTGCGACGTCCTGAAAAGGATATTAACTAACTAACTTCCCTTAATACAGTTCTTGACTTTAGATTCAAAATATTCTCGTTCTTCTTCTTTTCCTTGTCCTCGTCATCCAGCTGCTGCTGTTTCTTCTTTTTAGTCATCTTCTTAGTCCTTTCCGCCCCCTTCCGTCTCCTTCTTCTTCATGTATCTTCTACTCGTTGCTAATAGATGTTTTTGTAATGATCAACAGCCGGTATCAAGATTGAAATGTGAAATGTTAAACCATTAGATGGTTCGTATATTGAGGAATATGAAGAATAGTATGGGTCGATGAAGAGAAACAAACAAAGACGTTTTACACTACCTGCGAATGAAGTAAAAAGGAGGAAACTAAAGAATTTGTGACATGTAAAGAGACATAGTTCCTTCTTAAACCGCTGACTGTCGGAAGACGTACAGGGGAAGTCTGCAAAAAGAAGACAAAGTCACGCATAGTCTGCCATCATTATACACACTGGAAAGTAATCTGCACCTGAGCACAGTGCAGTCACAGATTAGAGGGTACTAGAGGCCAATGGAATGTTCTTGCCACGGATTTTAAGATGATCATGATGATGAACGTGAGTTTATTTTTCTATAAACTAACATACCATTTAATAATATCACTAGATTCTGGTGAATGCAGAACGGGCTTTCCCAAATAGACTGATGACAGAACAACGAGGCATTGGTAACGGATATAGTGGCAGCACTTTTGTGAATGTGTCATATGGTCCTACAATGATTTACAGCGATTTATGTTCCAGACATTATGTATGTATGTATGTATGTATGTATGTATGTATGTATGTATGTATGTATGTATGTATGTAGGTAGGTAGGTAGGTAGATAGGTAGGTAGGTGGGTGGTTGGGTGGGTAGGTAGGTAGGTAGGTAGGTAGGTAGGTATGTATGTATGTATGTATTGACATATGCCTGGCTTCACTGACATTAAGGAGAATGACCGGGCTAGTATATAAACTAGTGACCGGGCAAAATCAGCCAACCAGAAACCAGGTAGCTGAAAAAAAGCAGCCCGATCTACGAACGAATCAAAACAAGTCACACAATAAAGGACCCAACTATAACCAAGCCGATTGTAGGCAGTTGAACGGGACCATTCGTAACTGAGAACGGAACGGAATGAGAAAGAATAGACGAAAGTTGGAGACAGTGAGGTGAGTGACCTGGCTACAAGAAAAACAACTAACCATGAGAAATAATGGTGAGGGTGAGTGGAGACCTCCATGGCGGATGGGGAGAGAGACAGTTTTAGGCTGGGGTGTAATGTTGTGGGGAGCCCAGTGAGGGGCTACACAGTAGGGTTAAAAGACAGTGGAAAAACATTGACTAGGCAGTGGAAGCTGGGACCGACTGAGAGTCGGGTCGCTGTGGAGAGTTGAGGTTTTTAGACTCCGAGATGGTCAGGAGGTCTACAGAGGGGCAGAGTTGACTGGTAGAGTTCTGTCCTGTGTTGTTGTTCTCCGGGTTTTGAATGCAGGCCAAAAACCCAATGGGGGTTGTATAGTTAATGGAGGCCTGAACCCAAAGTGGGTTGGATAGTTAGTGGAGGCCAGACCCAGTGTGTTGGTTGTATTGTGTGAGGTCCAGCCGTGGATAGTAGCTGGATAACTGTCTGGTGGATTTGAGATTAAGCAGGCCTTGAGAAGACAATGATGTGTGCGTGTTAAGCTGTGAGGAGGATATGGATATTCTATGGATTATATTGTTTCTGAATATAGAGTTATGTTCCGTTTGTCCGTGTTCTTTCTGTATTAAAGGATTATGTGCGCAAAATCAATCTTGTTCACTGACTGATGGATGTGTACTACTGGGGTGAGTTGCATTGTGGGACAGGTGGCTAGCTCTACTTACACTCCATAGTGACATACAAAGAGCATTAAAACCTAGACAACGACCATGTCACTCAATTATTATAAAGAACAATGTGACATTATCTGGGAGGCTTCGTCCGATCAAGAAAAATATAGACATTGTTGTCATTCCGTTTATCTGTGAACTCGTCGATTAGAGAGAATACTAAGATCAGAGACATTAGTCGGATGCCCAAGTACAACGACAATTATGGCACAAGGAATAAACACAATTTTCAGTAGACGGTCAATGCCAAAAGTATCCGAGAAGTAATACAGAGTTCAAGAGAAACCAGGTAAATTTGATACCAGGCAGTAGTGCTGAAGCTAGCAGACAGTTCACGAAAGGCCACCACAGTACATCAAAAACAGCCAGCGCGTGACAAATACATAACAGACAGTGAGTGATTTCGTAGCGAAGTCCTGTGCGCGCTGAAGACAGGTGTACGGTGTTTTGCATAGGTCAAGAGACGGGGAGTCAGAGAATTAACGCAGACAGGTCTAAAAGAGGACAGCACAGGTGAAAAGTCGCGTGGACAAAAAAGTTTGTGCGACAAGAGCGAGTCAGCACAGTTGGACAGTATCGCTGTCGGTGATAAAGACAGGATTGAAAATCAAAGATATTAACAGTTGTGTGTGTGCTTAGGGCAATGCACGGTGTGGTCGCAGGTCGACCGGTCAAGATTTGTCGACGCAGTTAATAGGACGGGTGGGACACCAGCCACCAGGTACTGGGGAAGTACATGTTTGGAAAACTCTCGGGAAGGGGAGATTTACATGGATGTGTAGAATACACAGAACTGACATTTGCTGATTCACTGGGAGGTGTGATATTCGGTGGTAGTGACAGTACCTCTACCACAGCCGTGTTGGGGAAGGACAGGTGTCTTTGTGGATAACGGAAAAAGTTTCCGGTCAGTTTACAGACATATTAAGTGTGACTTTCCAAGGAGTTAAAAGGGCAGCCGTGTTGGGGCTGAGAAGGTTGTGTGGAAATATTTACTGAGGATTTTTCCACTGACGGTGATAAAGAGTACTGAGGTACTGAGGTTGACCTGCGGGGTCAAGGCCGATGCGAGGGAAATTTACTAAAAATTATCCATATAGAACTGGATAAACAAGGTGTTTTTAACGAAAACCAGACTTTATGTTCGTCTTTGTGAATCCCTTTGTTATCATTACCCTGTTATAAGCAAACATTCTACAATAGACTATTACATGTCGTCATCGCAGGAGTGGTCGTATTTCTTTGCCAATAAGGATGTATATATATATATATATATATATATATATATATATATATATATATATATATATATATATATATATATATATATATATACAAGTTTAAAGCGCTGGATATTTGCTGCCATTTTTTGTGTTGATCTTTGTTTTAAACGTGAATCTATCACATAATTGATACAACTACTGACCATCTCCGCAACCACGGTATGATAGCGTTACGGACTGGGTTGAGACAAGACGTTTGGATTATTACTTTGTTGTCACCACGTCCAGGGAAAGTAACAACATATCAAGAGAACATTTTTTCTATTAGAATTTAGTGTCGTAGACATTTCCAGCGGATTGCGAAAAACTATTAAAAACAAACGAAGAACTGTCTCATTGACTTGTATATTGTTGTCGGGTGTTACGTATTTATTTGTATGTTGTCCCGTATTCGTAAGGAGTAGGAGATTTTGTGATGTTTCTCGGGATTCGTTAGGCATGACAGAACAGGAGTCTTAAGTGCACCATATAAAATCTGGGAAGTAAATCGAAAGGTCGGTTTGTTTTGTTCTGCAGTGACGCAGAGTTGGTCTTGGAGTAATATACAGTGCCCTTTTGCATCTAACGTCAGATATGTGTATATTTTGATGTTATATTTTTTTCTCTTTTCGTTATATTTACATATGACATTTGGTTCTTCGGATATATGTTATTATTGTGATCTTTCGTCATTGCTACTGTCTAGTGGTCTGTGTCAGGTTATATATATTACGCGCACTGTGGTCGTCTCACACAAAAGTGTGGATGTTACTGTGGTTTCTTTCTGTGTGATCACCGTCTCCGTGTACTCAGCGTGTGCGTCTATCGCTTCATAGGAGTCACTTATCGTATCATTCATTCGTGTGTAGTTATATACGTATGTTTAACTATATTTCCAGAGACTTTATGAAACTAGTTGTCATATATATATATATATAATGGAGTATAGATAAATACCTCCTCACTACCTAGTGCTTGTAGAGTGACTAGGTGAGTACAGAGTGATAGTATTGGTACTACAAATTTACGTACACAGTGAGTGGTGGTGTACTTAGGGGATGTACACAAAAACTAGCAGCAGAGTCTTTACATTTATAGTTGGCTGACAGACAGCAAGGTGTCCACAAATACAAGATGCCTACTTTAATTGAATATATTGAAGCAGGTAAAAGGTTAGGCCTGAAGGGTAAAGAGTTACAAGAGTATGCAGAAACAAAAGAACAAAAACAAGCTGAAAGAGAGCAAAGACAAGCTGAGAGAGAACCAAGACAGGCTGAGAAAGAGACACAAGTGAAACTAGAAATGGAACAACAAAAACGCCTAAAGGAAGAAAAGTTAGCTGAAGCCCAACGCCTACAGGAAGAAAAGTTAGCTGAAATGGAAAACAAGCGTCTACAGGAAGAGAAAGAGACACAAATGAAAATGGAAATTGAGAAAGAGAAGCTCAAGTGTCAAATGGAAACAGAAATTGCACTCAGAAAACTAGAACTATCATCTAAGGGTCAAGGTGAGGAAGGCAGAAGACCTTCGCAGTCGTCACAGCGACTAAAACTGCCATATTTTACGGACCGAGACAACCTTGAATCTTATCGGCGAAAACTCTAGGCATCCCAGAAGGAGAATATGAGATGCGGCTGGGCGAGTTTCTGACGGGTAAGGCCCTAGATACCATGTTCAATTTACCTTTAGAAGAAAGAAACAACTACACTATTTTGCGTTAACGTTTGCTTACAAAGTTCCAACTAACTGAACATGGATACAGAACAAAGTTTAGACAATTACGGCCAGAGACAAATCAGGACTTTAAAGATTTTGTCAATACAGTAAAGAACACATTTAATAAATGGAAGGAGCTTGCAGAAGTTGGGAAAGATTTTAATAGATAAGTAGATTCAATGGCTCGGAACGCTGAAGAAGAAGAAGAAGAAGAAGAAGTAGATTTGATGTTAAGAAACAAAGTATTATCATCAGGTAATACAAACTTAGTGGCTTTCTTTGAAGATCGAAAACTAAAGGACATAGACACAATGTCCTAGTTAGGGCAAAATTATATGACTGCACATCCAAACAGTTGTTTTGGTAGACAAATGAGTGAGGAAATAGTCTGTGCAGCGCATACAAAACAGGACCAGAATCCAGTTATCAGACCAAGGGCGAAAAGTGTGGATTCAGCACAGAAGTATGAACAACAAGAGTCTCAAGATAATGGTTTCCGTGGCAACGATGTTGGCGTTACCCATACAAAAGGGGGAACTTTCAGAGACGTCCAAATAGTTATGCCGGATGTTGGAATTGTGGGAGCTGGAGACATAAGGCAGCACAGTGTGATGCACAACCACAGAGTGAGCCTACGAATAACAGGAAAAAGGGGATCATCTGTTTTAAATGTGGGAAAAAGAACAATTTCAGTTATGAATGTACGATGAGAGAAACAGAGCATTCAAAGGCAGCACAAGTAATTGAGACGCTGAACAATGATAATTGTAGTGGATGCAAACCTTTGTTTGAAAAAGACGGTCAGCCGGTCTTAATATGTGGTCACACAGTTAAAGCAGGATCAGCAGTGCATAAAGGAGGAAGTCTGAAGATGCATCATGGGTTTGTTAATGATAGGCCAGAGTTAACAATTAGGGATTCCGGAGGTACGTCCATCGGGGTTAGAAAGTGTTTAGTGCATCCCTTGGATTACACAGGGGAAAAGATTAGATCCGTAACATTTAATTGGACAGTAGAATTCTACCCATTAGCCGTGATAACAGTAAAAACACCATACATTACAGGAAGAGTGACAGCGTGTGTTCTAGACGCACCAGTGGCGGATCTCATCATAGGAAATGTTATAGGAGTTAAAGATTGTATAGAAGAAGAAGTAGTTTATTGGGACCAGAAACATAGTTTAAGCAGTAACGAGGTAGTTACCAAAAGAAAACCTAATTTAGAGAGTATAGCTGAACAAGAAGAGGCACTTGAAGTAGACATAGGAACTGAGGACAAGGATAGTACAACTGAGCAGGTTAGAATGGATCTCAAATATAGCTTGAGGGAATCCAAGAGACAAGATACTACTCTGGACAATGGTGGTCGAGGGTTTAGTCAAATAGAACATAGGAAATCAAAGAAGGGTAGATGGTGCTTCGGAAGGAAGAACAATACTCTCACTCGCCGGTTTTCAGATGACGGAACGGCATGCGGGCAAAGAGTAGTACCCGGAGCACATAGAGACCGATATACTAGAACAGCACAGGATAGGGCATGTGCAGGGCACTTAGGAGTAAGACGTAAGCAGCAGAGAGCAGGATGTCAGGGATATTGGCCAGGATTTAATAAAGAGGTCAGACTAAACAGAGACTCCAGTGTAACAGTACAATATGCAGATAGCAAAGTTAAGGCAGTTCAAAAGAGTGTTAACGACATCACTGAACCAGGGTTAGGATTAGCAAAAAGATGTTTTAAAGATATAGGAAACATGAGGCATGAAGGGTAGACGCATCGTCGACAGAAATAGATGGAGGGTTGATGCAAGAAAAGAACCACCTGATATATGGTCGGTACAAAAACTCTACAGATAGTTGAGGAAAGACAGAGGTAATGCAGCGCCTCGACAGTTATTCATGGACTATGATTAGCAAAGTTGCATGGTTTAGGTGTTATTGGAGATATTAATAGACCTGCGGGTACACAAATATTATGTTTTATATTATATGTTTATTATTATGCCATGTATTAGTTCATGTATTGATACACAAGATGGAAAGTTGGTTGTATTGATGTGTGGGGAATATAGGAGTTTACTGGGATTATTTGATATATTATTTAGTGTGGTAACTAAAGTGAGGTGGAATCATATTTATCGCTACCCAGGCAATATGTCTGGGTCACATAGTTGATAAGGATTAGTCTCTCTGCATTTGAAAACAATGTTTTCTTTTGAGGAAGGGGTAATGACATATGCCTGGGTTCACTGACATTAAGGAGAATGACCGGGCTAGTATATAAACTAGTGACCGGGCATGAGAAATAATAGACGAAAGTTGGAGACAGTGAGGTGAGTGACCTGGCTACAAGAAAAACAACTAACTATGCGAAATAATGGTGAGGGTGAGTGGAGACCCCCAGGGTGAATGGGGAGAGAAACAGTTTTAGGCTGGGGTGTAATGTTGTGGGGAGCCCAGTGAGGGACTACACAGTAGGGTTAAAAGACAGTGGAAAAACATTGACTAGGCAGTGGAAGCTGGGACCGACTGAGAGTCGGGTCGCTGTGGAGCGTTGAGGTTTTTAGACTCCGAGCTGGTCAGGAGGTCTACGGAGAGGCAGAGTTGACTGGTAGAGCTCTGTCCTGTGTTGTTGTTCTCCGGGTTTTGAATGCAGGACAAAAACTCAGTGAGGGTTGTATAGTTAATGGAGGTCTGAACCCAAAGTGGGTTGGATAGTTAGTGGAGGCCAGACCCAGTGTGTTGGTTGTATTGTGTGAGGTCCAGCCGTTGATAGTAGCTGGATAACTGTCTGGTGGATTTGAGATTAAGCAGGCCTTGAGAAGACAGTGATGTGTGCGTGTTAAGCTGTGAGGAGGATATGGATATTCTATGGATTATGTTGTTTCTGGATATAGAGTTATGTTCCGTTTGTCCGTGTTCTTTCTGTATTAAAGGATTATGTGCGCAAAATCAATCTTGTTCACTGACTGATGGATGTGTACTACTGGGGTGAGTTGCATTGTGGGACAGGTGGCTAGCTCTACTTACACTCCATAGTGACATACAAAGAGCATTGAAACCTAGACAACGACCATGTCACTCAATTATTATAAAGAACAATGTGACATGTATGTATGTATGTATGTATGTATGTATGTATGTATGTATGTATGTATGTATGTATGTATGTATGTATGTATGTATGTATGTATGTATGTATGTATGTATGTATGTATGTATGTATGTATGTATGTATGTATGTATGTATGTATGTATGTATGTATGTATGTATGTATGTATGTATGTATGTATGTATGTATGTATGTATGTATGTATGTATGTATGTATGTATGTATGTATGTATGTATGTATGTATGTGTGTGTGTGTGTATGTATGTATGTATGTATGTATGTATGTATGTATGCATGCATGCATGCATGCATGCATGCATGCATGTATGTATGTATGTATGTATGTATGTATGTATGTATGTATGTATGTATGTATGTATGTGTGTGTGTATGTATGTATGTATGTATGTATGTATGTATGTATGTATGTATGTATGTATGTATGTATGTATGTATGTATGTATGCATGTATGTATGTGTGTGTGTATGTGTGTGTGTATGTATGTATGTATGTATGTATGTATGTATGTATGTATGTATGTATGCATGTATGGATGGATGGATGGATGTATGTATGTATGTATGTATGTATGTATGTATGTATGTATGTATGTATGTATGTATGTATGCATGCATGCATGCGTGCGTGCGTGTGTGCGTGCGTTGCATGTTTGTGTGTGCGTGCGTGCGTGCATGCATGCATGTTTGTGTGTTCGTGCGTGCGTGCGTATCTACGCATTACCTGGCCCCGAGACATTTGGGTAAATGGTGGTAAATAAATAGCAAAGAGATAACCTTGTACACGGCTTTAGGAGCAATGTCCATACGATGCTAGCCTCATATATTTACAGACCAATCGATGTGTGACGTGGTTAATATCCTACCAGTCACCTTTATTTCTCAGAACATTTCCAGGTACATATTTTGGACTTCCCGTTATCCTGTATACGCTTGTGATTGACGTGCTGTGTGCGCGAATTGGTAGCGGTTCTCGCCGCGTCGGTAACTTACGGGGTATGTGAGACGGTAGCTCAGAAAGCAATGACAACCTACTGAGTATAATCTTGCCTAGTACACCAACAGCAGCTACAAATTCTGATGTTGACAGCAGCGTCCTGTAAGGGATATGAGAGAGGGGGGAAAAAAACCTTACCTGAAGGCCAAAATCAATTAAAAAATTTTTAAATGCACTCATCTCCAATTGAGATATTAACACACAACCACTAGGCTAGCAGGAACACATACTGGCCATTGTACTGTAGTGACTCTCTAGAAATGTCTTGCTAAGAGGTTGTAAAATGTTATTCGGCAGATTCCAGTCTATGAAATATGTCGTCCAGATGTGCATATCAGTGTGGAAATCGACGCCAGCAGACGACCATTCATGGTCCGAAGTCCGAATTGGAACACCCAGGATTACGGCAATAATCGTAACTGTACCCTGGACTTGATATCTGACACCGAGGCTTTGTTTTTAACTTTAAATTACACGTAAGTATTAGTTAATATAGGCCGCTCACTCTGTGATCCCAGTTTCAAGAAGTTGTGCGTTTGGGTGTATTTGCAGATGACTCACTGAGTGTTTAAGACAGTGCATGTGGATTATGTGTGTTAAAGTATGTGAAAGTGTATGTACGTGTGTGTATGTGTGTGTGGTTGTAGATAACTCACTAAGTGTTTACGACAGTGCCTACGGGTTATGTGTGTGAAAATATGTGTATGTATATGTGTGCGTGTGTGTGTGCGTTTGTGTGTGTGTGTTTGTAGATAACTCACTAAGTGGTTAAGACAGTGCCTATGGGTTATGTGTGTGAACATATGTGTTTGTATGTGTGTGTGTGTGTGTGTGTGTGTGTGTGTTTGTTTGCATGTATGTTCATGTTGGTAGCTAGCACATCTAATATTGTCATTCAGGTCATTCTGGATTGTGGGTATCAATGCGTGAGCGCCCAATGTGTTAAAGCCCTGAAGTGGGGATTTGAGTGGGTTTGGGTGCGGCTGTGAAGGTCGACAGACCAAGAAAGTATGCTTTAAACCCAGATTACACGAGAGTGCACTAAGTTGTTAAGAGTCACAAGTGATTCACACGTGACTCAAAGCGAGTGGATGAACGGGCTCAGGTCATTCTCGTCGAACAGAGCTTCTATAGTTATTGGCTATTATAGAGTTGTGTAAAATAATTGTCTTGTTTCATATGTTTTATATTTCATTTGTGAACTGAATGTATATGTATTCCAAGAGTCACGCAATACAAGTATATCATATTCGTGGTCAACATAACGTTATATGTTAAGATCGAATATTGCCCTCGGGTTAACTTCATATTTTCTCGTCGACTCTGAGCCACTTGTGAATCACTCGCAACTCTCAACATCATCATGCTACCTGAGTTTAACTCATAGTCTTCGTCACGGCCCTGCAGTCCCCTACTTCACGGTCTTCCCAAATGTGCATGTATATATGTTCATCTTTGTTGGTAAGTCTTTGAGCATTGTCACATAGTGTATGTTTTCGTGTTGATGAGCACGTTGTCATGTAGCGAAACATAAAATATAAGATGTATGACTAGACATGTTTGGGCCAAGATTAGTTAGTTAGGGGCCAAATTATACTCATTGCACAACGGCCAACTCAGTCCATAAGTGCTCGGACCCCTTCTCAGTATATCCCTCAACATGAAGCGATCGATGACACCAATTGCATGGTCGTTGATAATTCGTTGTTGACTCCCTGCATAGCGCTACTCTCTAGCCCCAGTCCCTTTCATTTGATGTCCTTGCAGTCTGGTAAAGGTTGCAGATTCGCAGTCATCTTTTAGTTCGTCTAATTTGCTCGCCTCTCTGATTGCATTCCTGGTATCGGTCTGATTCATTGCTAGTCCGCTTTCAACAGTAGTAAGGCCCGCAAATTTACCCTTCTTCTCATCTCCATTTATAACCGAGTGTCCAGTATCAAACACACACCTGCATTTCATCAACTGTTACCTCCTCAGAGATTCCACTCATTGTCTTCGTGCCCAGTCCATTTCGATCTTCCTGAGCATACTCATTGAGTGGCTAAGAAACCATGCCTGAGTGAATGTATTTCTCTCCAGCCAGACTATAGCTTTAGTTACTGCCATGATTTCAATAGGCAGGCTTATTATTGTCACAGTTGTCACTTCGATCTGAGCTGTAAGAGCCCATGAACTCCACACATGTCGAACAACAGACAAATCTGTGTAGATGACCACTCTCCCTCACTAGAATCAAAGCCTGACTAAGATTAATGATATGAACTGAATGCTATTATTTACTAGCCTGCTTTTGATCTGTTCAAGGAAATTTTCAGTGGAAAGATCAGATGCATGTACAAATGATTTTCTCTGTGCGAACCGGGTCAGATTATGCGGCAACTGGACGACGCCACTTGCGCTCACACACATTCTTCCAGAACAGAAAAAATTCACTTTACTCTTCGTAACAAATAGTCAGCTTTCTATGTCCGGTTTTGAGGTAAGTACATTATATCAATTCTTGCTTGTTGGTCCATTGGTCTCATGGCCTTATTTTCGTATCCACTTCAGTGTCATACATTTGTCAATGGTCTCGATTCAGAGACTGAAGCAGGGTAAATGGGTACCGGTCAGTTTCATGCAAAATAAAAACGACTATCCTGATATTGACCACATTACCCATTAGGTACAGATTGGTCTATACTTATGTAGCTAGCACCATATACAAAGCTGAAAGTGTGAGAAGAGCCCATTTCCTACTTGCTTTACACAACATCATCCGTCTGTGATATGAAATCTCTGAGCTGAACGGCTGGAGACTTGAAAAGGTCAGTACCATTGACTGTCCCAATACCCGTGTGTGTGAACACTGTGGTGCTCAGTGGATTGTTTTCCAGTAAGAGACCGCTATATATATATATATATATATATATATATATATATATATATATATAATGTGTGTGTGTGTGAGAGAGAGAGGCAGAGAGCATGCTGTATACGTTTGGGTCAAAGAGAACAGGATTAGGGGAGAAAGTGAAACGAAATAGGAATAAAGCGAATAAACCACGAACAGGGAAAGTAAAACGAAAAAAACAAACAAACAAAAACAAGGATTTGGAGGTCTCTAAAACCAGAGATTGGGTCTTTTAATTTCTGAACCCAAACAAAGAAATGTTTAGCTGTAATGGCAATAATCAATGCACATACTAAAACTACACAGACTGAACTAACAAATCAGAAACAACCTTACAGCTCTATTTTTTTTTTCAATTATTTATTTTCGAAATTCTGCAACCTCAGTGACAGCAAATGTTTAAACACACATCGAAGTACAATAAATACAAACACTAATGACAAGCGCAGTCTATAATCAAACATTAACAATGATGAGTGACTACCAAATAACCAGATACTTGCCCTCTGTCTAGGCAAAGTCCGTCAGACACTCGAAGTACAAAAACTGAAAGGTTAATAATCTAAACTGAGTATAATCAGTCGTATACACTAAAGAGATGTGACACTAAAAAAGACACATTAACAAAAGATCATTTCAATACACACACAAACAGGCAAATATGACACTTAAACAGAAGGAATGTTAACACCAACAAAAGAGATGTGGAAATTTACAAAAGCCACACACCTTAACAAGAGCCCAGGAGAACGTTGACTCTGCCGTTATCAGCCACACCTCCAACATAAAGGCAACATTTAACTATCTGTGTTAGAAAATACCAATACATGTTGAGTTGAATTGAGTCAAGAACCGACATCACTGCACTCAGGACATTCCCATACGTGCTCAGTCCTCTCGTTCAACATCCAGCAAAGAGTCATACTACTAATCGTTCCCACCGCTATCTGATTAAATGTTCTCCTGGTAATACCAATAAAATACCAATACATACTTGAATCTAAATAGCATACACGATAAATAATTGTCCTTACGCCCTCTTTCTTATTCTTTATGGTCATTAAACTTGCAATTCGTAAATGCGACCATAATTGTTTAATTATAAGGTCACCCTCTTTACCGTCCTCTTCAGTTTGCCACTGAATACTCATCCTTATGTGATGCACTTCATGCATCAACAACTTACTCTTTGCATCATATCATACCTTATGTATTTCCTGTCCCCTACAACACTTTCGTCATTACTGACTGTCATAAGTCAGAACTCCAAAAGTTGCCCACAATGGTGTTTAACTATGGGTGCATGTTCAGATCCCTTACAATCCAGATCCACGAGAGAAAACATGGGTAAATGTCTCTTATATGCTGGTTGAAAAGATTGTCCCTGGAAACTCAAGTAAACAGCCAAGAAAAAAAAAGATTAGCTGCTCTTGGTACCCCCACGAATGAGATAGAGGAACTTTGATATTCAGAATACGGTGTTTGTATTAGCGCTGTATAGGGAAAGTAATATCCCTTACTTATCCCCTCCTGGAAAGATATAATTGCGTTCTCACTAACTGTGATTTACCAGAGTTTACAAGCACTTCAGCTACCTAAACATGTACACACAGTTAGAAATATTATGTAAGAACTATGCGTTTAACGACTACAACAGTGTTTATTAACTTTTCATGATCGTCCAACAATGGGTGAAACGAATAAAACAAACATGTTGCTAAAACAATTATATCAGAATGAGGATGATGTTGCTAGTGATGTTTCGATATGTGGGTGGTATGCGATGAGAGATTGATGTATTATCAAATGGTATGTACACCATGTAGAAAATAACATGTAAGTAACTTATTGGCACAAATGACGAAGAACCTTAGGATCAAGCACCATGGGAATTATGTAGCACATTCAGCTCCCAGGAGCCCCCCATTGGGTCCTTGCTATACATATATATATATATATATATATATATATATATATATATATATATATATATATATATATATATATATACATATCCCACCCACACACCCAGGCACACATGCATGCAACCACTTATCCATACCCACACACACACACACATCCTCCACCCATCCAATAACCTACCAACACTCCCCCACCCACGTAACCTCCATCACCCACCCACACACCCCCCAAACACTCAACCAAACACACATCCCCCAACCACATTTCCAACACCCACACACACACATATATTCCCGCCAACTCACATATCCTGCACTTACCCACACACAAAACCCGAACCCACCCACACATCCCCCATTTGCACACATATCACCCACCACACAATCTCCCGAACCCACACATCCCGCACCCACACATCCCCTCCCACCCCAAACCTACACACACTCAACCTCCCACACATCCTCCACCCACCCACTCGCCAACCATCCCATCCCGATCTCCAAACCCCAATCACATATCCCTTAACTACACATCTCACCACCCATACACACATCCTCACCCATCAACACATTCCTCATCCAAAAACACACACCAACCACCCACACACACCCCACCACCCACATATACCCTACCGACACACATCCGCCTTCTCACCCACACACACATCCTCCACCCATACAATCATCTCTCACACACATCCACCCACTTACGTACTCATCTATCAACCACTCACACCCACACATCACCCACCCACCCATCAACACAAGCATCTCTCATCTACCCTCCCACCCACACACACCCAACCACCCAGCCAAAGACACATCCCCCATCCTCACATACATCCTTCATCCACCGGCACATCCCACAACTCCCCCATCCCACACAACACCCCACCCATAAACGCACCCCCCAACACACACATCCCCCCACATTCATTCCCCATACACATCCCCGCCCACACACACAAATCTCCCTACCCACCTACACATCCCCCACCTACAAACATCCTCACCGGCCACACATACATCTTTCACCCACTCACATTTATCCCATCCACACTCACACACTCAGACCCACACAGACATATCCCACTCACAGACACACCCCCACACCCATCCCCCACACCCATCCGCTTCCGTGTGTTGCCGGGGCCCATAAGGGAAGCAAAGAATAGCAACACTGTAGCCTACCACGCATGTCGTAAGAGGCGACTAAGAAGGCTTGATGGTTCCGTCGCTCTGCTATTGAGTGAGTGCGTGGCGCGACACTGTGAGCTGTGAGTTTCGTGTGAAGTGCTTTTGAATCTGTCCAAGTAATTTTTTTTGGGGAACGTGACTGCATGTTCGGAGCGATGGCAGATGGCTATGTCCCAGAGTTGACCAGTTTTTGCCTTATGCAGAAATGCGTGGATGCTGGGCTTCTGGTTGACTGCCACTGCCGTCGGTGATGAACTGTATTTTCGTGGACTGTGTGGGTGAACATCTAGGAAACATCCAGATAGGAAAATAACTGCCGATTCCATCAAAGATGAATTGGGTGTTTCGTGGGGGACTGGTGTGTTGATATTCTGGCGGCGGCATTATGCACAGTGTATCTGTGCGGGCTGTTGTTTGTCGAGACTCCTGTCTTTTCCACTTTTCACATTGGGCAGTGGGGAGCATTTTGTGTGATATTCACTGGCACAAGAACGGAGCATTATGGGGATGACCCGTTGCTGTGAAGTTGGAACTGCGACTAACTAACTAACTAGCTAACCCATCCGCAACCCACACACATATCCCACACACCCATTCACCCACCCAAATACACATTCCCTACCCACACCCCCAACCAACCAACACCCACATACTTCCAACCATCCTCCCACATATCCCCACACACACATCCCTCACACATATACATCCCTACCGACCACACATGCCTTCACCCATTCACACATCAAGCATCAACCCACACGCATCCCCTACACACAACCCCTCCACACATACATTCCCCACACCCCCCACACATCCCTCACATACACACACATTCACACCCATACACACATCCTCACATCCAGACACATACATGATGCCTCATATGATCACTGAAACTAATAAGAACAAACTCCTTCACTGTACACACAGTTTAGCCACTGACGATTGTCGTGAGCATTCTCGCAAAAAATGTAAGAAATGGGAAACATTTTTTACATATACATTGTGTAGCGTAAAAAATTGGTGATGCAATTCAACTCTCTCTCTCTCTCTCTCTCTCTCTCTCTCTCTCTCTCTCTCTCTCTCTCTCTCTCTCTCTCTCTCTCTCGCGCGCTCTCTCTCTCTTTCTCTCTCTCTCTCTCCCACTCACTAACGCTCTCTCTCACATTACAGTAATGTTATATTATACATGATAAAATCAAGTGTCATAAATACAAAATGATAATGTGAGATTATAAGCGAAAGATGCGAAATATAATAAGAAATGTAGGGATGATATAAATAGGGAGCTATATGATGCCCTAAATAATTGTGGTCTTGACATACCAGAGATTCGGTATGCTGATGATTCAGTGTTGATGTCCATAACACAGACTGGTATAGAAAACCTAATAGCCTCAACCCAGTTGAATAGTAAATATCACAACTTGTATCTTAATATTGCAAAAACAAAGATAATGCATACAGATAAAACCACTATGGAGAAAGAAATATATGAACCTAAGGCCTATCCACGTCAATATGGAAGCACTATACTCGAGTTTCGCCCTCGTTTGAGCTCGTCAGTAGTGCATATCCCTGACCGGATCCGGAAACAGTTTCCAGTGTCGGGTCCAGTGTGTGCCGCGTGGTTACACACCCGCTTCACACGCGTGATCCGGGACTGTTTCCGGATCCGGTCAGGGATATGCACAACTGACGAGCTTAAATGAGGGCGAAACTCGAGTATAGTGCTTCCATATTGACGTGGATAGGCCTTAGGTTCATACCAGAATGCGATCTGCGTTGCCAGTAGTGGGTTGTGCTCAATATTTAAATTTCAAATCCCGAAACAACCACATAATCAAAAGAAATATATGTTAATGGGGAAAAATTGGAGGTGATGGAAAATTTTGATTATCTTGGGTCATTGATTACCAACAACGGTGACACAATGAAAGAAATTAAACGACGACTATCAATTGATCTTCAAAGACTAGAACAACTGAATAAATTATGGAATGGGACAGACAGAACTACAAAAATTAGAGTTTGAAGAGCATGCATCTTTCCCATTGCAACATACACCTGTGAGACCCGGACACTTACTAAACAAGCTGAAAAAATGTCCCCAGTTACACCGTAAAGCCAAGGGCTGACCAATAAGTAACAAAGTAGATCCATCCACATGCTTGAAGTTTGGAGGAGTAATCAAAAACAGAAATCTAAAGCAGCCTCTCAGAACAGAATACAAATGAGAAAACACATCTTGGCATTGCCTGTGTTTAAACACAGGAATCCCGCTACTGGGCTTTACTAAAGTCAGGAGAAATGAAACTGTAATGTCTCACCAGAAGGCTTCCCGGGTATGCTCAACCATGCTTGCGTCTGCGTATTTGTTGTCAATGACCGCAATGTGAAAAGTGTTTTAGTCTTTAACGTGGTTTTTGTCTTCTCTCTTCCACTTTTCACGTTGGTTGATTACCTGGACGCCTTATATCTATTCTTTATTCTTTAACTTCTCCCCTGTTTGAACTATGGACTGTTATTTTATTTTCCATCTATAAATCTCCTTTTGACCGGCATACCATGGGTCTGAAGCTTCGACCGCCGCTCGGAGATGCGATAGACGTTATGCAATACGTACATTTCAATCTGCTGTTACATCTTGGCTTTCCCTGTTTGTTGGCATTTGATCTGTTCATCTACCTTTGACAAAAAAAATATGTTGGCAGTTTCACATGTTTGGCTGAAAGTCTACCCTCAGTCCAATCTTACGCTTTACGACACCGATAGGTGTCGGCTTTTTATATGAAGTAGGAATGTTAACCTCTACGGTACTTTTTCCTCTGCTGTAAAATGAGAGTTTATAACGTTTGGTAATAACCAGACTGTTCGCTTTGTGAGATGGCTCTACTTGCACAATTTTGCGTCATAGAATTCTAACCGCTTAGCAATTCGGTGTAATTGTATTTGCCTATTTTTCATTACTTTTCTTGTGGAATGAGAGATAAGTACTCATATCGCCTAGGCATTTCGTCGCACTAACACCGGTTCTAAATAGTTGTGTATCCTACACACTTACAGCCATATTCGATATGCTGATATATCATCATCATCAATTGCCCTGTCAGCTGGCTTAGGCGTTCATGCCTGTCCATAGATCTCAGTCTTTTGAGTTCTGGAGCAACATTGATGATGATATTCCCATATGCCACCGTCTCAATTTATCCAGCATCATTTCGCTTGATCTGCCTCTGCCTCTCTTTCTCTCTGTATTTCCAAAATAAAGTTCGTTCGTTCGTTCGTTCCTTTGTTGTCATGATGTTCTTCAATGTCTCTCTTATCATCACTTGACCAAAGAAAGATGTTTATCTCTCTCTCATTGCTGTATATATTGTTCTAGTTTTATTAGCCTCTTTCAGGCAATTGTTGTTAGTTACTCTAGCAGTCCAAGGAATTCGCAACATTCGTCTAAAAAACCACTGATAGATCACATGCAGTAATTATGATTTTTTTGCATTCGAACACATTAGAAGTACAATTTCGTACACTCCGTAGCTACTTATTTCATAATCATAATCTCCTTGTGCCTCATTGTCAACGTCTCAGAACTAGGGGATAGATTAAACTCGGGTTCCGACAGGATGAAGTGCACTCACAGAACAAACATAACTCTATGTTCGGACATTATCAATCTAATTTATTGTAATGTTGATCTGACGAACAGTCGTCTCACACTTCTCTCAGAACATATCACATACACATAGACAATGCATTTGATAAGGCATACATTATAGCATCTGTCTATTATAACCTATCACAGTATCTAAAGTAATCTCTAATGAACTTTAGTGAATGGTTCCTAGAAGCTACACCCTTCCACTCATTGCGATGTCCAGTCGCAGTCTGAGCCCTGGCTTGCATCCCGTGAACACGGAGTGCCGGCGCACTAGAGCACCCCGTGATTGAGGCTTCTCACGTTTCGGGCGGGCTCAAGGGTTTAACTGCGCAGTAGAGGATTTGACCTCTTGATTCTCGAATGTTCGGACCCCGAACATTCGGACTATTAGTCTTGTCTCCCTTGTTGAGGCGTAGCCTATTTCCTTAGTTATATCCCTTTGAGACCTTGACAGGGCCTCCCTTCTCCCCCCTTTTCAGTGGGTATCATATGTTTAAATTAGTCTGAACTAATTCTGTCAAGGGATCACAGGAATAGATCTCTGAGGTAGTAATTCAGTGGATGCGAACTCTATATTATGAGTATTATTGCACTAGCAACTCATGTACCTTCCGTATTACGATAAAGGGTGGTTGCTGAAGGTTTTAACCCCCTTCCCATTCTTAAATTCCACTATCCAGACCGAAGTTCCCTGATGACTCATGTTGCAAATGCAACTGCGTCCTTCTCATGTGTCCGAAATGACACCCAGGATAATGATCTCTTTTCACATCAAAGTATCATCAAAGAATATTGCAAACCCTTGCCCCTTCATGTGTACTTGTATACACTTTTACTTCCGTATGTTGCATGTAGTGCTTATTATATGAATACTTAGTTTTCATCGACTAATTGATGATGTCCCTGTTATCCTGTTAGTGTATACTACTCTCCCTTTAATTCGTCTATAAAAGTGTATGTGAGTTAATTGTTTTTTGTTAAGTATTACAAATGTGTGTGTAAACTAATGTGTTAAATGTGTGTGATGTATGTGTAGTTTTTGTACTGTTTTAGGTTTTTCTAAGTGTCACGAGCTCGAATTTCCGTTGTCTTGATTTACAGAATATGTGTAATTCATGACCGGGATCTTAGAGCGGTGATTCTGAGAACGACCTATTAGCTATGTTGTATTTTATCTAAACACGTATAAAACATTTATGACACGTTTCACAATTTACATCAGACACAGACAAATTACAATAGAACAGTTGTGCCTACAATTTGTACGCTATGTACATCATTCCTTCATTTATTTCAGTCACACTCTGTTTCATTCGTCTTTCACTCAATTATCTTATTTGTTAAAATATACAAGTTAGGTTTAAGGTGAAAGTAGTTGCCCTTGGAATTTGGCGATATTTGAAAAATGTAGTAAGAAAATAAGTACTGTTTGTACCGACAAGAACATGGTGGTTTACAATTTAACTTGAATGGTTTAGAAAAATGTAATGATATAAATACAAAGGTATTGTAACCATCTATATATGTATAATGCACAATTTATGGAAAAATGGACATGTTAATACATTTTGACAAAATAACAATTAAACAATGTGTTTACGAATTAACTAAAAGTAGAACCTATTAATTTCTAAGTAATTAACTCCATCGGTGATCCTAGAGTTGTCGTTCCTTCATCGTGTGTGTAGATGGTCCTGTCACAGTTAATAGATAACGTAAATGTTTTACAGTTCGTGTAGTCCTTTCACCCATGTGGTGTTAATGAATACATGTAGGTGAATACTCTGCACTGTCCTGTTTCCTTCCATGAGAATCGGTTGGTTGTTGGTACTATGACTTTATGATAAGTAATAACAATGTCATATAGTCCGTTCGATATCACGGACTAGTAGACGTTCCCATAGTGACTGTCGTTACTTTAAATGTTGTTTCATTTCGCACACTCTGATACTGTCAATCTGCTGTAAATAATGAGGCTGCTGAATGCGGATGAGTGTGGAAATACACTGACTGTTATGCTTTCTAACAAAACTTTATCACAGGTTGTAGTATGGCATACTGGTCGAGTAGTTGGTGTTACTCAGCTGGTGTGTATGGTAATCTTGATAGAATGTCGGGTACAAAATTAGTGGAGCCCTTTATATGCTGTATTTCAAAATCGAAATCTTGCAAAATTAAAGCCCAGGGGCAACTCGGTTGTTCTTCGGTTTACCGTCCTTTATCACCAGCAACGGCGAATTATCTGTGTGGACTAAGAAGAATTCGTAGGAATTTTTGTAATTTCAAAACACAATATACCAAACTAAAAGCTTCCAGGTCAGCTGTGGAATATCTGGTCTCCGCTTTTGTCAATTTGCGACTCAGATAGAGGATAGGATGATTTATTCCATCATATATTTGCATCAAACATCCTCCGATAGCGACAGTACTGGCATCTGTGGTTAATATCAATTGAGAATGCAAATTTGGTAATCGAAGAATAGGTGGATTTGAAAAAAATGGATTTCAATTTATAAATTGCATCTTCTAAACAGATACTCTTACAGATTTTGTTTGGTTGACCTTTTGTCAACAAATTTGAAAAAAACTGAGGTTAACTCGGCCAGGTTGGGAATAAATTTCGCATAATAGTTAACAAGACCTAACAACCCTCTTACCTGTTTTTTTTGTCGTTGGTACACTCAGATTAAGGATTTTTGAGACAATTTTGTCATCAGTTGATAATTTTCCTTGAGAAATCTTGTGTCCCAAAAAATCTATTTCTCTATAGGCAATTTCAACTTTTGAAGGTTTGATAGTTAATCCAAAGAGTTTAATTCTGTCGAAGACCTGTCTGAGAATTTCTAAGTAAGTTGTCATGTCTTCTGAGTGAATGCAAATATCGTCAATATAGGATTGGACATTAGTAATCCCATGTAATAAAAGTCTAGTCAGCCTAACAAAGGTAGCAGGTGCAATTTTAAGACCGAAAGAAAGATATTTCCACTCGTATAATCCTAAAGGTGTAGAGAAAGCAGTAATGTGCATGGAATTTGGGTTCATCGGTATCTGCCAGTAACCTTTTGTTAAGTCTAGTTTGGGAAAAAATGGCAGATCCTGACATATTTAAGATAAGGTCCTCACAATTAGGTATAGGTTCTGCATCTGCTTTTGTGATCGTATTGATCTTGCGATAATCAATACATAAACGAATCGTTAGATCTTTTTTCTTGACCAATACGATCGGTGATGAATACTCTGAAATTGACTTCTGAATTATTCCATTTCTTTCTAAGTCCAGTATTTCTTTGTCAAGATTTTGTCTGTAATGTAGGGGAATGGAGTATGGTCTGCATTTAATAGGTGTTTTGTCTGTCAAGATGATAGAATGGTCTAGTCTGTCAGTTTATCCACGTTTGTTAGAGAAGGATGCCCTGTATTCCTTCAGAACAACCACTACGTCTTGTCGTTGTGGTTCAGTCAACGTGTCAGAGATTTTTATGTCTTGTAGATTATTGTCGTCGTTAGTTGTCGGGACAGCTATTTCAGTGTCGTCTGTGTCTGTCTGGTTGATGACCACTGTCGCTACTCTCTCGTCAACTGCGTCGTTTTGTATTCTAGAATAATAAGGTTTAAACATGTTTATATGAAAGATTTTTAATTTTTCACTCACATTTATTTCAGAATCGACTTCAGAGATTTTTCTGATAACTTTATATGGCCCTTGCCAAGATGTGGAGAGTAAATCTCTCTTGTCTGGTAATAATAGTAAGACATTTTGTTTGGGCTGCAATGTAATAGTTCTAGCACCCTTATTGGCATATTGCCTGTATGTAAAACCCTTCTCATGGAAAGATGCTCTAGCAAGCATGCAAGATCTCATGATCTTATCCCTAGTGGTGGTTACCATGTCGTAGGTGGAGACCGGTACTTCGCTGTCTACAGGTTTGGATAGCATTTCTCTGTAGATTGTGATTGGTCCTCTTGGGTTCGCCCCGTATACCAGGTCAAAGGTTGAGAACCCAGTGCTCGCTTTCGGCACTTCTCTGTAAGCGAACAGCACTGTTCGGAGTCGTGTATCCCAATCAGCTGGATCTTCAGCTGTCACTTTCGCAAGCATGTGCTTGAGATCCCCGTTTATTTTTTCGCAAATTCCATTTGCGGAAGGTCGATAGGGGCTGGTGAAGCACTGCTTGATGCGGAATAACTTAGGTACTGCTTGTGTGGCATTAGAAATAAATTGTGTCCCTCTACGTGATATAATTATTTCGGGAAAGCCAAAATGGGAGAACAGTAGTAAAAACACGTCAGTCACATCTTTAGAGGAGATGGATTTTAGTGGAATCGCTTCTGGCCACCTCAAACAGAAATCAATGAGTGTTAGAATAAAGCGATTGCCTCTATTTGATGTGTGGTTTAGAGGTCCCACTAAGTCGACCGCAACTATTTGAAATGGTCTTGGGGCTTGTTTTGTCGCCTGCACCTCTGCTGTTGGGTGTTTTCCCTTTTTTACCAATTTCTGACAAATTTCACATGATCGGCAATACGTTTTAATATCCTGGCAAAATTTCGGCCAGTAAAATTGGCTCAAGACTCTGGCTCTCGTTTTTTCGTAGCCCATGTGCCCGCCAGATGGTGAGTCGTGGGCTATGTGTAGCACTTTATCACGATGTGATTTTGGTAATACTCGTTGTTGTAATGTAACATAATTTCTAGAGTACAATCTTGTTAAAATATTGTTGTTTAATTTAAAGCACCATGATGCGTTTTTTGTGATTGTCGGCTTGAGCCCTACAAGTCGGAAGTAATTTGAAAGTGATGTGTCTAATTTTTGTTGTTGACTGAAATCACTGTGGGTTGACTGAAATCACTGTGATCAGTTACTATACTGTTATTTTGCGTTAAACAAACATTATTTCCTAATAGTGCTACTGTGAAGTTACTTACTAAATTGTTATTTTACCATTGCATGCATATGCCACAATGCACCTGTGAAGATACTAGTTTTAATTATGGTTTAGTTCCAGACACCCTTGCGCAGAATTTCCGTTTGCCTATCTGCTTGGTGGTAATGAGTTCATATCCCATCGACAATGGATTTTATCTTTGTTCTTTTCAATTGACCTGGATTCCCTGTTCAGATTAGCTTAAAATGTGTACCAGATAATGCTTGGAGCGGCTGACCGAGTGGCTAGAACGCCGGACTCTCCTTCGGGATACAAGGGCTCGATTCCTCGGCAAGGTGTGGGATTTTTTTTTTCTTTCGGGGTCAAAAATAAAATCCTAACCTGCACAGTTCGCGGTTATTGCACTAGACAGGCGGCCTTAATTCCGCAGGCTCAAAGACCCCTCTGACATACACCGCAAGGTACTAACTATATTGACAGTAAATGAAGTTTGACAGTGACAGATAATGCTATGTGAGTAAAGAGTCCAAAGCGATAATGACAACATCTTCCATTGACTGCTGATTGATATACAAAAACATGGAGTAGGCTTCATATATCCTGTAGTCACAAGGTGTGGGGAAGTGTTATGTACTTGTTTTCCACAGAGTGTTATTCTGAAGTTAAACACTAAACTGTTACTTGAGCATTTAAAATCATGAAGTAAGACTGTTAAAGTGTTTTATTTACTAAAGTATTACGCTAACATTTAACACACCTACCACACACCTTGCAAGTCGGTGTAATGGCCATGTGTCAGAAGTCATGGAAGCATGTTCTTTGCCGTTTGTTTACCACGGAATATTGCAGTGAAGTTACTAAATTACTACTTTAGCATTTACCATACTTAGTGACGTGTGTTACTGTCAGGTTGCTTACCTCGTGTCAGATTATGTTATTCTATCTTTTCCATAGATTCTCGTGACACCAAGACGTGCTGTCAAAAATGAAAAGGTCATGGAAGCAAGAAAGTACGATACAATTACCAATGAGGTGAAGCTTGAAGAAATTATTTATTATCCCAAGATTCCGTATTACAACAAGTGCTCTGTATAATGGACGACGTCTACCGAGGCACACACAACATCCGACCTACCCACTATAGAAACTGAGAGACACAATAAATCCATTTACTTAGCTATACACTACAACCACTGAGACATCAACTACAGCCAGCGAGCTACCTATCACACACAATCACTATTAGTCACTTGGCGACATACTATCCGACTAAGTTATCCATTATATCCACTACCCACTACAGGAATGAGCTACCTACTATAGCCACTGATGTACCAACTACACCCACTGAATTATCCAGTACACACACTAAGTTACCTTCTACAACCTCTAAGGTTCCTAATATAGCCATTGATCTTGCCACTTGATTCCCTGCCTCACTGACTACACTTATTGGGTGACCCACTAGAGTCATCTAGTCACCCATTGTACCCACAAACCTAACGAATTCCACAAAGCTTCCCACTGCAGCAACTTAAATACCCCTATATAGCCATCCAGAACAAACACTACACACACTCAGTTAACAACTACAGACACTTAGCAACCAACTATACTTACTGAGCGATCCACCATATCCATTAAGAGACCCACTACAACCATTTAGTGACCCAAACGATGACGATAGAGACAAAGTGCGGATGCCATCTCCCAGAAACACCCCCGCCTGGTAAATAGAACTAGACATAAGCGCAGGCACGTTTTTACCTGTAAAACTTGGACGCAACGACCAAGCAACGCTTTAATAAACTTACCACATCATTTCCACAATGAATAAATCTACCAGTAAATCGTATCTGTTGATTTGACTTATTTTGTTACATATAGTTGTTGTCTTGGACTTCTATTATCTGAAATAGTCTTTTTATTGGTCTCAAACTTTGGCTTATCGAATTCTAATGAAATTACTTTTCGCTCAGTCACTGTGAATGTTTTTTTTTTCTTTTAAGTGAGTTTCCAAGTATTGTTCAAGCTTAAAGGTAAACTATCTTCACAAGCTGTCAGAACTATACCGTCTCCAGCCAGAGACAAAGAAACATATCATGCCTGAATACCTGCCACCAGCAAGAGACATAGAAAGATAGCATCCCTTAATACTGGCCTACAGTCAGAGAGACTGAGTAATATCACTCATGAATACATGTCCCCAGTCAGAGAAATTGAGTAATATCACCGATGAATACCTGTCTCCAGTCAGAGACACTGAGTAATTACACCCATGCACATTTGCCTCCAGTCAGAGACAAAGAAAAAATATCACCGATGAATACCTACACTGCGCTCAGAACTACTCACACCGGCTACATGTTGTTTGTCCATCAAGAATGATGATGACCATTCATTTCATCCAGTGGGGTTGAAAGTATGGAGCCGTGAGTTCTAAGATGGCTGATAAGGCCTATTTTGGTTCGAAATGTTCTTTGACGATATATGAAGTTGGATGAAGAATGACTTGATCGATGAACTGGATTAAAGTGATGAAGAGTTGCGCAATTCGTCGACCTCACTCTCTCGCCTGAGTCCATCTGAGTCCAGTGACAAGACAAGTCAAGACGACTGGAGGCGAATACAGGTGCAGTGGATGACCAGGGCGCTCTACGTACCTTGCCGTGCTCATTACGCACCACAACGCTTTGCAGGTAAACGCCGTCTTGCCCATTGAATCATCAGTGATTTCATCCGCGCAGTCTGCCGAATTCTGTCTTTGCATGCTGGGTAGGCATACCTTTGTTTACCGCTTGGTTTGACACCAAATCGGCTACCCACGCCTGGTTTAGCCAGCCTCTCACAGCTGTTGCCCGGGGGGTGGCCGCTGTCGCATGCTGACAGCTACTAGGAGCCACTGGCGTGAGCTGGATGTCAGCCTTGGACCATTGGGGGATGGGTCCTGAAAAGAACATAAGAGTCATCCTTACCAAAGGTGCTATCAATGCCTGACACCCCATACCCCCCATACACCCATACACCCCATATCCGCACCGGCTACATACAGATAAATAAACTTACATAGAACTAGTAATATTATCATCATCCAGTACCTTTCCGGCTGGCGTAGGCGATCATGTTTCTCCAAAATGTGTTATTTTTGACATCCTAGATCAATTCTTGTGTTGACTTCCTTCCGTGCCTTGACACAAGACTATCAAGAATCGTCTCACACTGTCTTTCTCTTTCTTTCTTTCCGCAAATATGTCCGGTTTTCACAACATATTCCAGTTGTCTTCTTCTTCTCATAACATGGCCAAAAACCGATGGCTGTCTATTTCTGATGTTTGCGACATGTTGCCTTTTTGAGTCAGCTTCCCTTAAAGCGTTCTGATCGCTCTGGTTGGCCGTCCAATAGATTTGCAGCATTGTTTATCAGCATGAAAACACACTTCTTAGGCCTCCAGTGATTGTTTTTGTTGTTGTTGACTGTTTACTAATTGTCCAGGATTTGCAGCCGTATGTTAAATAAGTGTATATGTAACATGCAAGAACTCTTTTTCTGACTTTCAAAGACAGTGATTTATTGCACTAGAGGTCCTTCATTTGATAGAATGCAGTTTTTGCTTTTCTTAGACTGCTCTTTACCTCGGTGATGCATCTTCCATATGATGTTATCCGGGTGCCTATATATCTGATCTCCTGCACTTGCCCCAAAATAACGTCATGTAATTTAATTGCACATATAGGCACATTCTATTTCTTTTCATTATTACCAGATCGTTGCCGTCAGTGTTCATTTGCTTTAGTAAATGTATTATATATATATATATATATATATATATATATATATATATATATATATATATATATATATATATATATATATATATATACCTGAAATAGGAGAAGAACAATGTGGGTTTGTAGAAGGCAAGGGTACAGTAAATGCTGTGTATATTTTGAGAACCGTAATCGAACGTTCTATAGAAGTAAACAAAGATCTACACCTTTGCTTTATTGACTACACAAAGGCTTTCGATAAAGTGAGACGTGTCAACATGATAAGGATGCTTGAAGATCTACAAATTGATGGAGAAGACCTTAGACTAAAAGACATATTTTGGAAACAACAAGCTGCCATAAGAGTTGATAATGAAGTAAGCCAATATCAGCCTATTAAGAGAGGTGAGAGACAGGGATGTGTAATGTCTCCAGATCTGTTTTCCCTGTACAGTGAAAGTATTTTCAGAAACATTGAAGATATGGAGGGAATCAACATTGGGGGACGATGCATCGATAACATTAGATATGCAGATGATACAGTCTTGATTGCAGACAATGAACAGGACCTGCAATAGTTTGTAGATGCGGTTGTTACACAAAGTGAACAGCTAGGGTTAGAATTAAATTGTAAAAAGACACATATTATGGTCGTCACTAGGAAGAATAAAATACCACAACGAAATATACAAGTAAATGGGAATATTCTTCAACAAGTGAATAGGTACAATTATCTTGGAGCAGTAATAACATCTGATGGGAGATGTCTTGAAGAGATTAGAACGAGAATCGCCATGGCAAAAGTAGCCTTTAGCAAGATGAAAAACATACTGACCAATAAAAAGATGTCAATTGAAACGAGAAACAGAGTGTTGCGATGCTACATAAAAACCTGTACTTTTATATGGATGTGAAGCTTGGACAATGAGCAGTCAAGCTGAAAAACATCTGATGGCTGTAGATATGTGGTTTCTGAAAAAATATGCAAAGAATACCATGGACAACCAGAAAGACCAATGAACAAGTCCTTCAAGAATCAAATGAAGATCGTAAACTGATTAGAGACATTAGACGTAGACAGTCACATTTTTTGGGCATGTTATGAGAAGAAGTGATTTGGAGAACTTGGTGACAACTGGTAAGATCGATGGGAACAGACCATGGGAAGACCTAGAAGCAAGTATCTGGATGGCTTGGCCTTGTGACATGGTCGAGACCGGAACATGGAGCTGATCCACGACTCTAGTGATCGAGTGAGATGACCGCCCACGCTTACAGGCATGGCACATGATGTATGGATATCATCATTGGCACCTTGCCGTCTTGACAGACGATAGTTTGTGCTTTAAAAAGGCATAATAACTTTTAACTATGGCGGTAGCAAGTGTGACTGATAAGGCCAATTTGCGCTGTAAATGTCCGTTCACAGTGGGTGCATGTGAACACGTGGTCATTTCCACCATCATGCACCATCTTACGTCTCAAACGCTTGGTGTGTGACTTTTCTGCAATAATTTTCTCCTTTGACTTTATTCCATTTCTGATATTTGCCCTCCATGCAACACGTTCAGCGGCGACTTGCTCCCAATGTGCATTATCAATGCCTGTATCAATCATGTCCCGCTTACACACATCTTTGTATCGTAGTAGAGGCCGACCCTGAGATCTCTTGCCCATCTGTAATTCACCAAAAAAGATATCCTTTGGTATTCTACCATCATCCATCCTCCTAAGATGTCCTATCCATCTAAGTCTACGAAGACTGAGCATGGAATAAACTGTCACACAACCTGATCTTTCCAATACTTCAGTATTTGTGATTTTGTCTTGCCACTTAATACCAAGAATTCTTCGCAGACACCGCATATGAAAGCTGTTTAAATTGTTCTCTTGGTGTGAGTAAGTTGTCCAGGTTTCACTGCCATAGAGAAGAGTACTAAGGACACAGGCTTGATAGACAAGGACTTTTGTTTTGGCAGTAAGCTTCCTGTTCTCCCAGACTCTTTTACTTAACCTGTTCATTGTTGTTGCTGCCTTACCAATCCGGATGTTGATTTCCTGATGTAGGGATAATTTGCTATTTACCACTGATCCTAGATATGTAACATGGTCTACTATCTCTAGTTCGGCGTCGTAAATAAAGATTGATGGTACCCCATGTGCACCTTGTGACATAATCTGTGTCTTCTTTTTGCTGTTAAACCAAATTCAGAACAAGCATTGGAGAATGCAGATAGTAGACATTGCAATTCTTCCTCAGAGTGGGTCGTAACTGCAGCATCATCTGCAAAAAGCAACTCTCTGATCAGTACCCTCCTAATTTTGGTCTTGGCCTTCAATCTCTGAGCATTGTAGAGGCCGCCATCTGAGCGTGAATGAATGTATATACCACCATCCTGATCACGAAATGCATATTTCCGTAGAAGTGAAAAGTATATTCCAAAGAGGGTGGGAGCTAGTACACAACCTTGCTTAACTCCACTCTTGATTTCAAATTCTTCAGAAGTTGCACCATCAAACTTGATTATACCCTTCATGCCTGTGTGGAACGATTCCACAATGGACAGAAGAGTTGGTGGGCAGCCAACTTCTTTAGTGCCTTGAACAGACCCTCACGACTGACCAAATCAAATGCCTTTGTGAGGTCGATGAAGGCAATAAATAGTGGTTGATTCTGTTCACGGCATTTTTCTTGCATTTGTCGCAATGAGAATATCATATCAGTGGTAGACCGGTTCTGTCGAAAGCCACACTGTGATTCGGGGTAGACTTGATCTCCTAGGACTTGAAGTCTGCGCAGAACAATTCTGGCAAATACTTTTCCAACAATACACAGAAGTGAGATACCTCTATAGTTGTTGCAGTCGCTCCGATCGCCCTTGTTCTTGTACAGTGTTATGATGCTTGAATCTTTGAAATCCTGTGGGACTTGTCCTTCACGCCAGCATAGCTCTATTAGCTGGTGGATCTGTATAGTGAGTGTGTCTTGCCCACTCCTGATAACCTCTATTGGAATCCCATCCTTACCTGGAGCCTTGCCAGATGCAAGTTCATTTATAGTACACTTAACTTCTGTTATGGTGGGAAGTGTGTCCAGGTGGTCAAGAGTTGTTAGAGCCTCTATGGCGTTGAGGGCATTATCCGCTAGTTTGGTCTCACTTGAGTAAAGCTCCAAATAGTGCTCCACCCATCTGTCCATCTGCTGTTTCTTATCAGTGATGACTTCTCCAGTCAAGGTTTTCAATGGTGCACTTCTTTTGATCACTGGACCACAGGCTTTCTTTATTCCTTCATACATGCTTCTTATGTCTCCCTTATCACTTGCGATTTGAATGGACTCACATAACTTGTTCCAATAATCATTTGCACACTGCCTGGCAGCCTTTTGCACATCCTTCCTAGCTTGCCTTAGCTCACTCAGAGTGTTACGCGTTGGTCTTTCCTTGTTTCTTAAGAGAGCTTTCTTCTTCTTATCAATCAAGGGCTGCAGAGTCTCGCTGTTGGCCGCAAACCAGTCCTGCCTCTTATGATCCACAGTGCCGTAAACCCTTACGGCAGTTTTACAAAGAGTTTCCTTAATTTGACCCCACTTTTCATTTACTGTAAAATTTTCTGGTGTATCAGTGAAAGCGTCTTCAAGTTGCTGTTGAAACTGAAAGCACTTTTCAGGATCATGAGTGTTAATAATATTAATCCTGGGGCTAGATTTGTGTTTAGCTGTGTAGATTCTCTTTGGTCTCAGTTTAACCCTTGCAACAACCAAAGAATGATCTGTATCACAGTCAGCACTGTGGTAACTACGAGTCAATGATATATGGTTCAGATGTTGTCTCCGTGTGATGATGAAGTCCAGCTGGTGCCAATGGCCGGATCTTGGATGTTTCCATGTGACCTTATGCATCTCTTTTGTTTTAAAAAAAGAGTTTGTAATACATAGGTCATTACTGGTGCAATGCTCCAGCAGCCTTTGCCCATTTTCATTCATGCGACCGATGTTGTATTTTCCAAGGCACACTGGCCATGAACTCGAGTCCTTGCCCACACGAGCATTGAAATCACCGAGCATATAAATGTAGTCGGATTTTGGAACTGCCTTGATCACAGAGTCTAACTCCTCATAGAACAAATCCTTCACATCATCAGAGGAATCGAGTGTCGGTGCATATGCAGTAATAATGGTGGCAAACCCACAAGAGGTTGCCAAGCGCAGGGATAATAGTCTTTTATTTCCTCCTGCTGGAATTTCAATCATTCCCAGTAGCGAATTCTTCACTGCAAAGCCCACACCGTGTTGCCTTTTTTTCTGCCTGCCCTTTACCCTTCCAGAAAAAGGTGTATTTGTTTTCCCTGAGTGACCCTTCCTCAGCGTTTTCATTTACTGTACACATTTACTGTATATGTTTTTGCCATTTGCCTCCACAAATACGCACTGTTCATCACTAATTTCCGGCTTAATATTGTTTCTTATTTTTTCTAAATTATTGTGAGTAGAAGCTTTGTCATGTGACTCATACGACTTATTGTGCGATGCTCTTCGCATGCTAAAGCGCCTGTTTTCTTTGACAGAGCTATAAAGATGGATTTTAATAGGTCACTATGAATGTACTCACTAGTGTAGATGTCATTTAGAAATTGTATCAATATTTCGATTCCACAATCACATATGGTCTCAATTTCCTCTACTGTAATGTTGTCTGGACCGGGTGCCTTTTCTTTCATTATGCGATGTAGTGCATCTTCAATTTCCGCTGCAAGTATTGATTGACTCTCATCATTGTTTTGAATATGTACATCCTGTCTCCTATCATCATACAGCCCTTCCAGATATTCCGTCCATCTATTGACTATATCATCTTATTCCATCAATTCAGCAACTAATTCAGGATAATTCTCGCCTGGGTGATGTGATTATCTACACGGATGGGTTGGTGTTGAGAGGTAGGAGAAGTGCCTAGGGGTTCTTAGCAAAAGCTAATGGTCGGCGTTTGGTGCAGGAGAGCCTGGCGTATGATGACACAACATCTAGCTTAAGAATGGAGGTGGAGGCGGTCAGTGCAGCTTTCAGCTGGATAGAGAACACGAGACATACCACATTGTGATTGTAACTGACTCAGAAAGCATGCTGAGGAGGGTGAGAACAGGCAAGCATCGTGCAGAGTCGCTTGCTTCGCTTGGGAGGTCACGGGTAGAAAGCATCACCTGGATCTTTTCTCCGGGGCATGCCGGTGTGCTGGGGAATGAACAGGCGGACAGATTGGCTGACTCGGCAAAACTTGGTGGAGTATTGATGCATGACAAGACAGACATGTTTGCGGCGTTGTGGGACCTCTGAGGAGCAAATGGATCACCATAGTCTGGTAAGATTGAGACAGTGAGGTGTGACGAGGGGATCTCGCCGACGATCGACGCTCAGAGGTAAGACGGGCATATAATCAGATTGCTACTGGAACTATTAGTGTTGAAACTCTTCGCTGGCTGCTGAGGATGGGGACGGAGCGCTTATGGGAATGTCCCAAATGCTGTGATGTCGGTTCCTAAACCAATCAATCAATCAATCAATTCCATCAATAATGCACCGTTCTGCTGTGATGTCGGTTCCTAAACCAATCAATCAATCAATCAATTCCATCAATAATGCACCGTTCTTTGAATTTTAAAAAGTCAGTGTTTTCCTACCTGTTTTTGTATTGATTCGTTGATACATGAAATGTGAGTCTTTTCCATAGTTTGTCCCAATTTTTTTGTACTCTTGATTCAGCCACACTTCCTTAGCTTTCTTTGGCATTTGTTCACAATTTCTTTATGTATTCTAGTATAGTCTTCTTTATCTTGTTATTGTTTTTCCCTTTCTTCTCTCGTTCATCATCTGCAAAATTTCATCTATCATGTTTTTTTTGGGTGCAATTATGTTATATGTATAGGAGGAATGATTTCACTTGATGTCTGTTGGATTAATTCCCGCAATATGCCCCATTGTTGATCAATATTCTGTATTATCTCACTGGCAGTATGTCTACTCTTTACAGAAACATTATATCTTTATCTAATATCTTTGTCTGTTCTGGGTAATGCTAGATCTAACTGAATGTTCTTTAGGGCTTTCTTGATGGTATTTTTCTTTTTAAGTCTTAACCTCATCTTTCCTATAACTATCACATGGTCACTATATCTATCTGCACTTCGTCTAGCTTTTGCTCCTACTAAACTGCTTCTGAATGTGTTTGGTAACAGTATATAATCAATTTGACTGGGGATATAATCTCCGGGGTTTTTCCGTGTATATACCGTCGAGGATGTTGTTTAAACATGGTGTTACATATTATTATTTGATGGTATTCTGCCCATGCTATTATTTTGTCATCTGTCTCATTCCTCTGCCCTATTCCATAGCCACCAGTCACGCTACTCAGATTGTCATTGCATATTTTGGCATTGACATCTCCGAGTATGAAAGTTATTTCAAAATGTTTACACTGGTCCATGGTCATGTCTTATTCATTATGAGATATATCTATATGTTCGTCTCTACAATCTGCTGTTGGCGCATATATTTGTTAATATCCAGAGGAGTACCATGGAATTTCAATGATAACACAGACACCCTTTAAATATACGCATATATCATCATCCTTCCCAATAAAGCCAGCTAAGATGTTCCACACCTCCACATATGTCGATCTGTGATGTTCTGGGTCGATTCTATTATTGATACTCGTAAATGCTACCATTTCAGTTCTTCCAGGTTTATTTCTGTCGGTCAGCTCCTGATACTTCTAATGCTGGTTTTCCCAGTCGTCACGATGTCTTCCAATGTCTCTCGTATTGTTACATGTCCACAGAACATTACTTGTCACCTTCTTATATGTGTACATGATGTTCTACCTTCATTATCTGTCTTGTGCACTCCTTGTTCGTTGCTCTTGCAGTTCAAGTTAATCGCAAAAAAGCTTTTCAGAAATTGCATCTTCGTTTCTTCCATGAGCTTCCTAATATGTGTGTTCGTGTTTCATGTTTCGCTTCCGTTCACCAGAACATGGCCTATACAACATTTCGATATTCTCTAGTTGGCATTCTATGATACACAATATAATATATAATATATTATTACACAATAAGCTCTTTTTTTTTTGTTGTTCATCAATTGTACATATGGTGCCATTTGCATATTCATTATAATACTATCTATAACATTAATTCCTGAATTCTCTTAGATGCCGCACACAGTTATTTCGCCAGAGAGAGAGAGAGAGAGAGAGAGAGAGAGAGAGAGAGAGAGAGAGAGAGAGAGAGAGAGAGAGAGAGAGAAAATACAACAATAAGAAAGAGACAAACATCTGTCTTTGGCCATGTGATGAGAGGAAAGGCATTGGGGAACATCGTTATGACTGGAAAGATCGAGAGGAAGAGAGGCAGAGGCAGACAAAGGGAAATTATGCTGGGTGGATTGAGGCGGTGGCATGGAGGAATATGGGTAAAAGTGTTAATTCAGAACATCAAACACCGAGATATGTGGAGAAACAAGAACACTTACGCCAGCTGGCACGGCACTCGATGATGATGATGATAAGAGAGAGAGAGAGAGAGAGAGAGAGAGAGAGAGAGAGAGAGAGAGAGAGAGAGAGAGAGAGAGAGAGAGAGAGAGAGAGAGAGAAATAAGGCGAAAGAAAGAAATAGACAGAGAGATACAGAGAGATTTAGAGAGAGAGAGAAGGGATATAAACAATGTGTTAAAATACGACCATGTCTTTCTCCTTGTTATATCTGCCTGTAACATCGTTATTTTTCTTTTCTTAAAATCTTGCCACTCTTTTCCACTGAATATACTTGTTAGTAAACTTATCCTGCTATCTTTCATGTTAGGGTTTATATCATCAAACATTTTGTTCACTTCATTAGTTTCCACTTCAGTAAATTCTTTTCTATAATCCTGGTCTCTCTAATAGCGTTCGTATTTTGTAAATAAAAATATTGCACCCTGCCCTTCCACACAACCTCATATTACCATCTTTGTTGTATTTATTTTCTTATCATTATGATCACAATTAAAACCAAGATTTATTAGATTGACTGTACGACATTCCTCGGATTCATTTACTCCTGGTCGTCTAGGTATTGATTGATTGTAGGAACTTCTTCGCATGAAATCTCCCGGTATTCAAGGTAGATATGTATTGTATGCATTCAGTTACTCTCGGGCTTCTAGTTAGCATAATACATCATTTTGTATCACATAATATCAGGCATACATCCACCTTTATGTGTATCATTCACAAGTTTCAACCTAAAGCCTACTAAAGTCAGGACGTCCTATTTTCTATGTTACCGTCAGTTACTACAATTGTCGAATTACAATTGCTTATTACAAAGTCCGAAATCTGGCCAAGGAGGTCACCTCAAACAGATGCAAGGCCCAGAGCACTTCGGATGAAGACACAGTGACAGTGAAAGAAATCAAGGCTGTACTTCAACGATCAAAAAACAGCGCTCCAGGTCCTGATGGCATAAGATACGATGACATCAATAAGTGTACCGACAATGAGCTAGAGAAACTAGCAGATATGTACAACAACAGGATAGGGAGTGCTAGCATCAAGGAGAAATGGTTACACAGCTATCGGATTCCCTTGCCGAAGCCTGACAAAGACCACAAAAAATTCAGGGATATCGAATTATAACCATGCAGAATACAATAGGCAAGCTGCTGGAGAAGGTAATTGCCAGGAAGATATCAAGCCAGCTAGAGAGGCAAGATGTTTTCCCACCAACCCTGGGCGGGTACCGTCCAAAAAGAGAAACCTGGACCAATGCAGCAGTCTTTGCCCATGATGTCTATGAAGGTTTCCACTCAGGCATTGAAACCTTTGCTGCAGCGATTGATCTTGAGGACGTATACAACAGAGTACCATTTGATTTTTTAATGTTTCAGCTTCTTGAACTAAAAGTAAGTCCATTCCTCCTTAGTTGGATCGCTGCAGCCCTCTTCCAACAGAACGTAGTTTTTAGATGTGGCTGTTGGACATCGAAACCAACAACAATATATCCTGGCCTACCACAGAGATCACCATTATCTCCGGTACTGTTCAACGCCTACAGTGAGAATCACCAGTGAGCAGATCACTGGACCTGGCAGGACATTGTCTTATGCCGATGATGTTTTAGTGTATCGTCAGGGTAAGGATAGAGTGCAGGTTGCTGTGGAACTACAAACCGAACTCAATCGCATAAGTACTTGGTGTGATGAAGCTGGGGCAATGGTCAACCCAACAAAGGCAACAGTGACATGGT
This sequence comes from Cepaea hortensis, assembly GCA_963921405.1. Classification (NCBI taxonomy): domain Eukaryota; kingdom Metazoa; phylum Mollusca; class Gastropoda; order Stylommatophora; family Helicidae; genus Cepaea; species Cepaea hortensis. The sequence continues at coordinate 17,434,234 of OY992890.1, forward strand.
TCTCGTTGAATAATCATATTGTCAACACTCCAACACCAACTGTAATGCTGTGTTCAGAGACGGTGGAAAGAACGCAGGCAATGAATTACCTAGGGATACGGTTTGATCGAAGTCTTGCTTATAATGTGCACATAGACCAGGTAATAACAAAGGCCAAGCGATGAGTGGCTGCGATGCGGGTGATGGCAGCAGCAAACTGTGAGCATCGCCATCTATGTCTTCTGTACGAGGGGCTGGTCATGTCTGTTTTGGAGTATGCAATGGCAATCCTGACTCTCAGCCATAAGCAGATAGAAAGGATGGAAAGGATACAGAATGAAGCTATGCGCATTATTCTTAGATGTACAAGACATACAGCATGCAGGGCGATGCGCTACCTTCTTGATTTTCCAACCATTGAAGAGAGAATACAAGTTTGCAGGGCACGCGCCTACCTCAGAGTTAACGCAAACACACACCATCCACTGCATAGTGAAATTAGGAAGGTGAAGGGCAGCAGGTTAAAAAGAGGACGGTCTTGGATGGGTCAAGCCGAAGACATTCTTCAACAGGTGTGTTCACTTGAAGACTTAAAACCTGGCGAGGAGTGGGTGCAAGTGCTAACAGACTTCTGCACATCCTTGTCAGTTTACATCCAACTAGATAGGAAATGCAGACAAGAAAATCCGGCTGCTGTGGAGGCTGAAGTACAAGCGTTGATTTTCGAGAATTCGCTAGACAGTGACGCTGTCATCTACATAGATGGGTCGGTCGTCCGAAATGTGAGAAGCTCATGGGCCTTTACAGCTCGGGCCGGTGGGAGAATTGTGAAGGAGGACTCTGGTACTTTCACTGAAACCACAAGTAGCCTGACCATGGAAATCATGGCAGTAAGTAAAGCAATAACATGGCTCGAGACACACACATTCACTAGGGCTTGTTTCCTTAACGACTCAATGAACATGATCAAGAGGATAGAGGAGGGGTCGATCCGAAGAGAATGGTTGCTGCCTCTGGAGCGGTCTCGGCTGACAAAGATTAGTTTCATCTTCGTGCCAGGGCATGCGGGAGTACAAGGAAATGAGCGGGCTGACAAGCTCGCAGGTGAGGCTACTGTGGAGGGCGGACGCGCCATGGACCAGGCTGACATTCTGAATGCTCTACGAGAAGTAAGACTTTTGCGAGAACCAAGTGATGACTGTGAATCTACAACAATGGCCAGACTGCTAGAGCAGCAAATTAAAAGAGGGGTGGCCAAACAAGAACACTACGCAGGAAGCCTAAGAAGATTGATAAACCAACACAGAACTGGCGTCGTTAGCCGCTACACGCTGCGGGATTTGCTGAGGAGGGGATCCGAGCACGTATGGACTGAATGGTTCAATGTGCAATGAGGATGATCTGTCGACTAACTAACTAACTAGCTACTACAATTGCATTGGCGTATTGGTAATTGAGTCTGTGGCCCTCTCACCGGCTGATATTTGCAGCCCAGCTGTTGGTTGTCCCTACACTTTAAACATCGAAGTTGTGTAGCTGGATGTTCCTCTTGCGCATGTTTCCTCGGTTCTTTCTTTCTTTCTTTCTTTCTTCTTGTTTCTGTTCTTTTTGTTTTTCTTCATCATTCTTCACACAATTTATCCCTACAACTGGTGTTTTGATATATGTGGACGTTAAAACTGTTACATTGACTTATATTTATCTAAAGTAGTTGGAAATTTGAGTTGTTTGCCTTAGATTATTGGTGATTCAACTGCTTTAACCCCAGTTATATGAAACCTACTATGGAGAAAGAAATATATGTTAATGAGGATAAAATTGAGGTGGTGGAAAATTGTGAATATCATGGGTCATTGATTACCAACAACGGTGACACAATGAAAGAAATTAAACGACGGCTATCAATTGCACTTCAAAGACTAAAGCAGCTGAATAAATTATGGAGTGAGGCTACATGGCAACATACGCATGTGAGACCTGGACACTTACTAAACAAGCTGAACAGCGCGTAAATGCATTTGAATATAAATGTTATAGACGAGTTCTAAGAATATCGTGAGTAAAGAAAAGAACAAATTCATCCTTACTTCAAGAGCTGAATATTAAAGAAGGTTGGCTATTAAAGACGATCAAACAAAGAAAATTGAAATATTTTGGTCACTTGAAATGTCAAGAAAGTTTAGAGAGAACAATAATGGAGGGGTATTTGCCTGGGAAGAGAGGAAGAGGAAGGCCAAAGTGAAGATGGGTGCAGGATGTGGTGGATGATCTCCAGATGGATGTATCAGACGCAGAACATCTTGCTTACGATCGTGAGGTGTTCCGGAAGGTTGTTATGGTAGCGAGGTTCTGCAAAGGACATGCTACTGAATGAATGACATATGAAACCATTTAGTCAACCGCGTGCTGAATATTAAAGATTCAGAAATGAATTGATAAGAGCCAAGATCGTGTCTGTCACAGACTGTAACATTGATCAAGGACCACTGTTTGCACAAATATTTCAAAATGATTGAAAGTATGAAAACAACGAGCTTAAGAATATTAGAGTAAATACATGTAGACTACGATAAGGTAACATATTCAAGAGTAGTACATGTGATTATTATAAATAAAGACACTTAAATACAAACATTGCAAAGAATCAATGCCTTCTCTCTATTTATCATGCGTATTGCTTGTTTATAAGTAAGTTCTGTCATTTTATAGTAAAGCTGCCATGTTAAAGTATTTGGACTGACACGTTCGACTTCTTCTGCGTTTCTTGGCTGGGTTAGCCTTCCGTGTGTGTTCAATGAGACGTTTCAGGGTGTTATTGTTGTAATGCCATCCATGTCCCTCTATCTACTGGTGACACACACACTTGCAAGTTGAGAAGTCCCGCATGCTTGTCTGTCGGCCCTCAAGGAAAGACGGGGACAGACCATAGGTATACCCCTCCACCAAAAGATAATTCCATACGTGAAGAACCGACACATGACGCTCTGCAGAGTTTGGATTTTGATAACATCACACAATAACCGTTCGATTGAGACTTTCGAATTAATACATTTGCTAGCCGAACAAATTTCCGATTCCTAGCCACTGAGACGAATGTTCCACCTACATGTCTGAGCCATACAATGTGGCAGACCAGCACCTACATGTCTGAGCCATACAATGTGGCAGACCAGCACCTACATGTCTGAGCCATACAATGTGGCAGACCAGCACCTACATGTCTGAGCCATACAATGTGGCAGACCAGCACCTACATGTCTGAGCCATACAATGTGGCAGACCAGGTGCAATCAGGACATGTCCTTCAGTGTTGAGAGATATGCATTCTAAGCATGGTTTTCTCTCATTACACTCATGCTTCCCATGTCAACGACATATGGTGGACGTTTGGCCTGAGTTGTCATTTAGTAGGATTTCATCCGGTGAACATTTAAATCTGTCGCTTAGTAGGAATAACATTCGGCGGACATTACAACCCTTTTGTCACTTTGGCTGTGTCTATGTATCCATTATTTGGGAGAACGCTGAGTGACACAATGATTTATGAACAATATATCACTAGGAGCCATCCATTCCGTAATATATTCGATTTTGGCATTTGATTTTCATATATAAGTTGTATACGTGCGAAAGACGTTTTTCATAATGTTTGTACAACCAGCACAGGGCTCTCTTGGGCCGAGGCGTGTTATAGGGAAGTCCCTTTATATGCATCAGTACGAGATACATTTTTTTTTGATCGCATATCCTTTACAGGGCATCGCTGTCATCATCAGCATATTTCAGCTGATTGTTGATTTCTTGGCAAGATTACACTCAGTAGTTTGCCATTGCTTTCTGAGCGACCGGCTCACATACCCCGTAAGTTACCGACGCGGAGAGAACCGCTACAGATTCTCACGTAACGTCACGTTACTCACGAGAATATACGGGATTACGAAGAAAGTCGTGTAACCACTAGACCAGGGAGTCCGGGACGAGATACACGCTAAGAGGAAAATTGCATTTTATAGCTAGGTCCTCGGAGATTATCCCCATCTATTTTAATATGTGTCAGCATGTTGTGCCTCCGAGTCAGAGAAGACTTCACGATCTGTAGTAAAATGGCAGCAGTTTAAAACAAGAGAAAAATCGTGGATGGTACTGACCGAACACATGATTGAAGAGCGCTGTTCAAGTGGACATACAACAAGATGAAAACTGCATACAAGCGAAACAGAGTGTAATATGTCCTTATATGGACAGGAACCAAAGTGCAGTCGACAGTGCATAAGCTTCGGAGCTCAGCCATCTTTCAACGTCCACTTAATTGAAGCCATACAATTATTTAAACAATGGCTTGTCATATACTTTCTTCGATGAACAATAAACTGGTAATCGATTCCAACCAGTTTTGTGCAGACAGAAAGACTTTTTTTTCAATGGCCTTGTGGATAGCAAATGCTCCACATTCCAAAATATTAATTAGTGACTATGTGTTTTAAGTATTTAGACCAACGTTTAAACTATCGAATTACTACATGCAATATATAATTCGACGGTATGAACCTGGCGCAATGCAGTGAAATATACCAGCAAAATGTCGTCCAACTTTTTGTTTTGGTGGTCTCTGGGTTTTAAAAGAAAATACAGGTGGCACATACAGGGCAGGTGGCTTGCAAGAAATTTCCACTTTTAGCTTCCTAACTCATTATAGATATACTTAACTCACTACTGGCAACGCTGATCGTATTCTGGTATGAACCTAAGGCCTATCCACGTCAATATGGAAGCACTATACTCGAGTTTCGCTCTCGTTTGAGCTCGCCAGTAGTGCATATCCCTGACCGGAAACAAGCCCCAGATCACTGGCGTGTAAAGCTGGTGTGTAACTACGCGGCACACGCTGGACACGCCAAATTATCATAACAGAATATTGCAACGTCCATTTGATTATTGCTCACTGGATTTTAGGTGGCCTGGTGTTCCTTGCCAGTGAGAAGTCCTGATCGTTCGGGTCCACATCGATTGACAGACGTCAGTCGCGGCGATTGGGAAATCTTGAGCATAGCCTACAATGGGTGACGTTGTAATATTCTGCTATCCACTCGGGTAAATCACATTTATATAAGAAACAAAATGACATGACGTTATTTTTTAAAACTATCACGATGTCATTTAAATATATGACTATGTGTTATGTTTATATCAGCTGAAATAATTTATTATTATTCAGGCAAATGGATAACATCAGATGGAAGAAGCATCGGTGAGATAAAGAACAGAACACAGCAAGCAAACGCTGGATTCCATCAAATGAAACACGTTTTGTGTAATAAGTCACTGTCCTTGAAACTTAGAAAAGAGTTCTTGCATGTTATATAGAACCAATTTTAAAATACGGCTGCGAATACCGGATTTTTTGTAATAAAAACATGGAGATGTGGTTGTTTTAGAAGAATGCTGAAAAGTACGAGTATTTTGACAGACACAATGAGCAATCAATACGTTTCAAGGAAAGTTGAGTCTCAAATATAACTTATCACAAACATCAGAAAGAGGTTGTCATCGTTTTATGGCCACGTAATGAGATGCCCCCCCCCCCCAAAAAAAAAAAAAAAAAAAAAAAAATGACACATTTTGTGACAAACGGAAATATTTTGGGAAAATGAGAAAGAGGAAGACAGCGCGAGTAGATTATTGACAGTTTGATTTTTGCCTATATTTCCAAGCACGTGTCATCCATCAATAATGTGCCATGTCGGAAAACGTGGGTGGTCATGATTCGTGGATCGTGTCTCAACCATGTCACGTGGTCAAGCCATCCAGGTATTTACTTATCTGTCTTCCCTTTGTTCTCTTCATCTCGATCTTACCAGTTGTCACCAAGTTCACTAATCTATTTTTTTTTTTTTTTTTTGGATAACATGTCCAAAAAAGTTTCACTGTCTACGTTTAATTTCTATAATCAGTTTACAATTTTTATTTGATTCTTGTGTGACTTAGTTGTTGGTTTTTCTGTCTGTCCATAGTATTCGTTGCATTCTCCTCAAAAACCTAATTTCCACAATCATATTTTTTTTTCCAGCTAGAATGCTCATTATTTTCGCTTTATATTCATAAAAAAGTACAGATTCTATGGAGCACCTCAACTACCTTCATCTCGTAGCAATTGACATATTTTTGTTGGTCAGTGTGTTTTTCATTCTGTCTGTCTCTCTGTCTGTCTGACACGGCCCAGCTTCGCCCAGCCCATGGTGGGGAGCATTTCATTTAATTCATATAAGTAGTCATATAAGCTCCCGTTCCCGTTCCCGACTATCTACTGTCTGTCTGTCTATTATTAGAAAGAGCACTTGAAAGATCTTTACATCTTCCCCCAACAATTAACTTGGGTAAATGGAGCGTCTTATTTAATTCATATTCGGCCCCTGCTCCCATTCCTGTTCCCAAAAACGACGACCCGGCCCGGCTACGCCCAGTCCCTGGTGGAGAGCATACCATTTAATTCATATTAGGCGTAGGGAGGAGGAGGAGGGAGCAGGAGAGAGGAGGAGGAGGGAGGAGTAGGAGGGAGGAGTAGGAGGGAGGAGTAGGAGGGAGGAGGAGGGATTAGGAGGAGAGGGAGGAATGAGGGGAGATGGAGGAGGAGGAGGGAGGAGGACAAGAGAGGAGAAGGGAGAAGGAGGGAGGAGGTAGGAGGAGGGAGGAGGGGAGAGAAGGAGGAAGAGGGAGGATAAGGGAGAAGGAGGAGGAGGAAGAGGGAGGAGGAGGGAGAAGGAGGGAGGAGAAGGGAGGAGGTGGGGGAGGAGGAAGGAGGAGGAGAAGGGAGGAGGAGGGAGGAGGAGGAGGGAGGAGGAGGAGAGAGGAGGAGGAGGGAGGAGGAGGAAGGAGGAGGAGGCGGAGGGAGAAGGAGGAAGGAGAAGGAGGGAGGAGGGAGGAGGAGAGAGGAGGAGGAGGGAGGAGACGGAGGGAGAAGGTGGAAGGAGGAGGAGGGGGATGAAGAGGGAGAAGAAGGAGGGAGAGGGAGGAGGGAGGACGAGGGCGAATGAGGAGAGTGAGGAGGGAAAAGGAGGAGGAGGGAGGAGGAGGAAGGAGGAGGAGGTGGGAGGAGGAGGAGGGAGGAGGGAGGAGGATGGAGGAGGAGGAGGGAGGAGGAGGAGGATGGAAGATGAAGAGGGAGAAGGAGGAGGGAGGAGGATTGAGGAGGAAGAGGGAGAAGGAGTAGGAGGAAGAGGGAGGAGAAGGAGGGAGGGGGAGGGGGACGGAGAGGGAGGAGGAGGTGGAGGGAGAAAGAGGAAGAAGGAGGAGGGAGGAAGAGGGAGAAGGAGGAGGGAGAGGGAGGAGGGATTATGAGGAGGGGGAGGAGGGAGAGGGAGGAGGAAGAAGAGGAGGAGGGAGGATGAGGAGGTAGAGGGAGGAGGAGATGGGAGGAGGAGGAGAGAGGAGGAGGAGAGAGGAGGAGGAGAGAGGAGGAGGAGGGAGGAGGAGGAGGGAGGAGGAGGAGGTAGAGGGATTAGGAGGAGGGAGGAGGAGGAGAGAGGAGGAGGGGGTAGAGGGAGGAGAAGGAGAGAGGAGGAGGAGAGAAGAGGAGAAGGGAGGAGGAGGGAGTTCGCCATTCCGAATTCATACTCGTCTAGGTTCTGTGATTTCGGTCCTTCCATTGATTGTTCTTCCCTTCTACATGACCGTAGATAACTTCTTTACACATAAACAGATGAGCTGTTATTGACATTGCAGTGTGACGATTCTGTGTAGTGACGTCATGTTCTTCGCTTTTCCTAGCGTTGTGGTTCAGGGATTCTTTCATCATCATCATCATATATTTACGTACGTATTTAGGGAGGGGGAGGAGGGAAGAGGAGGAAGAAGAAAAAAAAAACTATGACAGTTGGCAGCGCGGGAATGAGAGGAAAACGTGTAGAAAATTTCATCTCAATCGGATGGACCGTTCGCAAACGCATAAAGGACATACAGACATACAGACATCCTTTTTTATATATATGATTGTGATATCTCCTTCTTCCTAGTGACGACAATAATATGTGTCTTTTTACAATTTAATTCTAACTCTAGTTGTTCACAGTGTGCAACAACCGCATCTACTAAATGTTGCAGATCCTGCTCATTGTCTGCAGTCAAGACTGTTTCAGCTGCATATCAAATCTTATTGATGTTGCTACCTCCAATGATGATTCCTTTCATATCTTGTACATCTCTGGAGACGTTACACATCCCTGTCTCACACCTCTCTTAATAGACTGATATCGACCTACTTCAATATTTTGTCAAGGAAGGCCCGAATTTAGAGGTGGTATTTTTCACCGTTTCCGATTGTAGGCCAGAATTTTTAGGAGGTATTTCTCAGTGTCTGTGACTGGAGAACAGTAACGAGGGTGTGATATTTCTTAGCGACGTAATTAGAGGTTAATTTAATGGGGATGATATTTATCAGCGTCTCTGTCTAGCTCAGACAGAGCTTTACTCAGTGTAAAGGCCACGATTGCGCAGTCAAACTGCAGCTGGTACCATTAGTACCATTGGGAGTCTTCATTGATTGTTGACGTTGATAAATATATCGAGTGCTGCGATATTGGATATTGAGTGAATTCAACTACCCAGCTCAGCTTCTCGGTGTCTCTGCCAGGATGTCAGTTATCATTGCATACAACCTTTACAACGATTGTTGTGTCCTTTTCGCTACAATTATACTTGCAATATTCTGTTTTTTAAATAAATATAATATCAATATATTTATGAATGCACCCTGAAAGATCAAGCCTTTAAACGTTAATGCTGTACTGAAACTAATCAAGAAAAAGATTAGGCGTTTGGGAAATCTCCATCCATTATGTGTATGTACCCACAGTGAGGTACTGATGAAAAACAAACAGTAAAGAAGTCAAACAATTTTAGAGTAAAGAAGTCAAGGTCACAACTATATGGAACACAATACGTGAAATCAACAACTGTGATTTAGAAGTGGATTTATTCATTGCTGAGATTGAAGGGGTAAGTTTATTAACTCGTTGATTTTTCATGGCGTCATAGTTTTACTGGAAACCGTTGTTGTGGCTTACGTCTAGATCGCTTTACTGGGCGCTGAGATTTCTGGGAGAGAGTACATATCATCTGCACTTCGTCTAACTGTCATTGTTGTGGGTCTCTTTATGAGTGTAGTGTGTTGATGTATGTAGTGAATTACAGAGTATGTGTGATTAACAGAGTGTGTGTGATAAACTGAGTGATTGTACTTGGTATTTTATAGATAGATTAGAGTTGGTAGATTATACTTGGATTGTACTTACAGGGCTGTATTAGGACTCGCAGTGAGATTACATATCGCAATGGGTATACGGGTGTCTAAGCTAATCTAGTGGGTTGCTCAATGGGTGTAGTGCAATGATTAAGTGGGTGAAGTGGGCATCTTAGTAGGTGTAGTTGTGTAGTAATTGGGTGTAATGGGGGGGGGGGGTGGCTCAGTGGGTGTAGTGGAGTAGTTAATGGAAGTTTTTGATAGTTCTGTGGATGTAGGGGAGTAGTAAAATTGAAGTAGTGGATTTTTTGGGGATAGTTATGTGGGTATAGTGGAGTTGTTAAATGGAAGTAGTGGTTAGCTCGGTTTGTGTAGTGGAGTAGTTAAATGGAAGTAGTGGTTAGTTCAGTGGGTGTAGTGGAGTAGTTCAATGGAAGTAGTGGTTAACTCAATTTGTGTAGTGGAGTAGTTAAGTGGAAGTAATGGTTAACTCAGTTTGTGTAGTGGAGTAATTAAATGGAAGTAGTGGTTAGGTCAGTGGGTGTAGTGGGGTAGTTAAATGGAAGTAGTGGTTAACTCAATTTGTGTAGTGGAGTAGTTAAGTGGAAGTAATGGTTAATTAAATGGAAGTAGTGGTTAACTCAATTTGTGCATTGGAGTAGTTAAGTGGAAGTAATGGTTAACTCAATTTGTGTAGTGGAGAAGTAAAATGGAAGTAATGGTTAACTCAGTTTGTGTAGTGGAGTAATTAAATGGAAGCAGTGGTTAGGTCAGTAGGTGTAGTGGAGTAGTTAAATGGAAGTAGTGGTTAGTTCAGTGGGTGTAGTGGAGTAGTTAAATAGAAGTAGTGGTTAGTTCAGTGGGTTTAGTGGAGTAGTTAAATGGAAGTAGTGGTTAGTTCAGTGGGTGTAGTGGAGTAGTTAAATGGAAGTAGTGGTTAACTCAATTTGTGTAGTGGAGTAGTTAAGTGGAAGTAATGGTTAATTCAATGTGTGTAGTGGATAAGTAAAATGGAAGTAGTGGTTAACTCAGTTTGTGTAGTGGAGTAGTTAAATGGAAGTAGTTGTTAGTTCAGTGGGTGTAGTGGAGTAGTTAAATGGAAGTAGTGGTTAGCTCAGTTTGTGTAGTGGAGTAATTAAACGGAAGTAGTGGTTAGATCAGCGGGTGTAGTGGAGTAGTCAAATGGAAGTAGTGGTTAGGTCAGTGGGTGTAGTGGAGTAATTAAATGGAAGTAGTGGTTAACTCAATTTGTGTAGTGGAGTAGTTAAGTGGAAGTAATGGTTAACTCAATTTGTGTAGTGGATAAGTAAAATGGAAGTAGTGGTTAACTCAGTTTGTGTAGTGGAGTAGTTAAATGGAAGTAGTTGTTAGTTCAGTGGGTGTAGTGGAGTAGTTAAATTGAAGTAGTGGTTAACTCAATTTGTGTATTGGAGTAGTTAAGTGGAAGTAGTGGTTAACTCAGTTTGTGTAGTGGAGAAGTAAAATGGAAGTAGTGGTTAGGTCAGTGGGTGTAGTGGAGTAGTTAAATTGAAGTAGTGGTTAGTTCAGTGGGTGTAGTGGAGTAGTTAAATTGAAGTAGTGGTTAACTCAGTTTGTGTAGTGGAGTAATTAAATGGAAGTAGTGGTTAGGTCAGTGGGAGTAGTGGAGTAGTTAAATGGAAGTAGTGGTTAAATCAATTTGTGTAGTGGAGTAATGAAATGGAAGTAGTGGTTAGGTCAGTGGGTGTAGTGGAGTAGTTAAATGGAAGTAGTGGTTAACTCAATGTGTGTAGTGGAGTAATTAAATGGAAGTAGTGGTTAACTCAATCTGTGTATTGGCGTAGTTAAGTGGAAGTAATGGTTAACTCAATTTGTGTAGTGGAGTAGTTGAATGGAAGTAGTGGTTAACTCAATTTGTGTAGTGGAGTAGTTGAATGGAAGTAGTGGTTAACTCAATTTGTGTAGTGGAGTAGTTAAATGGAAGTATTGAATAGTTCCGTGGGTGTAGTGGAGTAGTTAAATGGAAGTAGTGGTTAGTTCAGTGGGTTTAGTGGAGTAGTTAAATGGAAGTAGTCGTTAGCTCAATTAGTCTAGTGGAGTAGTTAAATGGAAGTAGTAGTTAGCTCAGTTTGTGTAGTGGAGTAGTCAAATGGAAGTATTGAATAGTTCCGTGGGTGTAGTGGAGTAGTTAAATGGAAGTAGTGGTTAGTTCAGTGGCTGTAGTGGAGTAGTTAAATGGAAGTAGTGATTAACTCAATTTGTGTAGTGGAGTAGTTAAATGGATGTATAGGTTAACTCAATTTGTGTAGTGGAGCAGTTAAATCTACGTAGTAATTAACTCAATTAGTGTAGTGGAGTAGTTAAATGGAAGTATTGAATAGTTTAGTGGATGTATTGGAGTAGTTATATGGAAGTATTGAATAGTTCAGTGGATGTAGTGGAGTCGTTAAATGGAAGTAGTGGTTAGTTCAGTGGGTGTAGTGGAGTAGTTAAATGGAAGTAGTGGTTAACTTAATTAGTGTAGTGGAGTAGTTAAATGGAAGTATTTTATAGTTCAGTGGATGTAGTGGAGTAGTCAAATGGAAGTAGTTGTTAGTTCAGTGGGTGTAGTGGAGTAGTTAAATGGAAGTAGTGGTTAACTCAAGTAGTGTAGTGGAGTAGTTAAAAGAAGTAGTAGTTAGCTCAGTTTGTGTAGTGGAGTAGTCAAATGGAAGTATTGAATAGTTCCGTGGGTGTATTGGAGTAGTTAAATGGAAGTAGTGGTTAACTCAATTAGTGTAGTGGAGTTGTTAAATGGAAGTAGTGGTTAACTCAGTTTGTGTAGTGGAGTAGTTAAATGGAAGTAGTGGTTAGCTCAGTTTGTGTAGTGAAGTAGTCAAATGGAAGTATTGAATAGTTCAGTGGATGTAGTGGAGTAGTCAAATGGAAGTATTGAATAGTTCAGTGGATGTTGTGGAGTAGTCAAATGGATGTAGTGGATAGCTCAGTGAGTTCAGTTCAGTTCAGTCGCCGTTTCAACATCACAGCAACGGGTCGTCCCCATTATGATCCGTACCTGTGCCAGTGAATATCACATATAATGTTCCCCACGTCCCCATGTGAAAAGTGGAAAAGACAGGAGTCTCGACAAGCAACAGCCCGCTCAGGCACACTGTGCATAATGTTGCCACCAGACTGTAACTACAAATGTCCTCCACAAAACATACCGTTCATCCTTGATGGAAGTGGCAGTCACTTTCCCAACCAGATGTTCACCCACACAGTCTCGATGTTTCCAGATGTTGGTGTTCCGTTTCTAGATGTTTTCTAGCCAGCCACGCCATTCTGTCTCCGAAATGCAGTTCATGCAACATAACAACATCGGACAGATGTAAAAACGTTCATTGTACATGTCGTCGTCAGAATGCCAACACAATACTCCACTACGAAACATGTAGTTCATCCTAGATGGAAGCGGAAGTCACTATCCCAACCAGATGTTAGCCTACAAAGTATGGATATTTCTAGATGTTGTTGTTCCGTTTCTAGATATTTTCTAGCCAGCCACGCCATTTTGTCTCCGAAATAAAGTTCACGCAACAAAATACCTTGAACAGATGTAAAAAACCATTTAGCTGAACATAATGCCGTTGCCAGAAAGCCAAAATTTCTCTACGAAAATACAGTTCACCATCGATGGAAACGGCAGTCATTAGAAAACAAGGCAAAAAACCGGTCACATCTGCATCACAAACAGCCGCCATGCGTGCAGATATTTCTAGATGTTGTTGCTCCGTTTCTAGATGTTTTCTATCCACTACTCTATTTTCGAGCACGCAGTTCAAGCCACAGCACCTCTGACAGATGTAAAAAAACACATTTCACTATACATAATGCCGTCTCCAGAATGCCAAAACTAGAGACCTCCACGAAACACAGCTCAGCGTCAAAGGAAGCGGCAGTCAACCAGAAGACCATCAGCCACACATTTCTGCATAAGACACAACACTCGGTCAATTCTGGGACATAGCCAGCCGCCATTGCTCTGAACATGTAGTTCACGCTCCACAAACTCGGGCATATTTAAAAGCATTTCACACGAAATTCACAGCTCACAGCGTCGCGCCAAGATGGACGTAGTAGGTAGCTCTGTGGGTGTAGTGAAGTAACTAATTGTGTGTAGTGGAGTCGTTAAGTGGGTGTAGTAGAATAGTTAAGTGGGTGTAGTGGTAACTAAGTTGGTGTGATGGAGTAGTTAAGTGGGTGTAGTGGAGTAGTTAAGTGGGTGTAGTGGTAACTAAGTGGGTGTGATGGAGTAGTTAAGTTGGTGTAGTGGAGTAGTTAAGTGGGTGTAGTGGTAACTAAGTTGGTGTGTTGGAGTAGTTAAGAGAGATAGTGGGGACACAGATGGTGTAGTGTGTGGCCTGGTAATTGTACAAGTATGTCGTTATACATTGCAATTATTGTGAAAAGGAATGTCGGGTTGATAAGTAACATTCTCAAACTCAAACTTATTTTTAAACGGGTCGAAGTTGCTTAATTCCGTGATCATTTCACTGTCCGCAACCCATCTTGGTGTTACGAGAATCTAATGGAAATATAGAATAACATCATCTGATAAGAGAGAAGTAACTTTACAGTAACACTCGTCACAAAGTATGTTAAATGTTAAAGTAAAAATTTAGTAACTTCACTGCAGAACTCTGCGGTAAACAAAGAGTAAAAGACAACTTTCCCCGACTTCTGACACTCAACCATCACATCGAATTGCACGCGGACAATTTGTAGTAGGGATGTTAAATGTTCATGCATTATTTTAGTAAGTACACAACTGTAACACTTTTAGCTAAACGTTTTAAATACTAAAGTACCTTCACACTAACAATGGTAAGAAAACATTCGGTACACAACACTTCTTCAGTGAGTGCGGCATATTGGTTATACGATTGTTGAGTTGAGTTGAGTTGAGTTGAGTTAAGAACCGACATCACTAAACTCGGGGCATTCCCAAACGTGCTCCATCCCCTCGTTCAACAGCGAGTGAAGAGTCATACTACTAATTGTTCTACTAATCGTTCTCACCTCTATCTGATCTTCTGATCTTCCCTCACTCCTGCCGAATCCCCGCAATCTCATTATTTCCACATATAGGTTTTCAAACTGTTCCCCCGCCTTCTCCACTTGGTCCCACAAGCTCACGACCACCTCCCCCTTGTCCATAGGCAATCTACCACGAAGAGGTGCATTGCCTGTTAACCTATCAGCCTGTTCATTCCATCGCACCCTCGCATGGCCAGGGAAAAATTTCCATACAATTCTCACAATATGTGACCTCTGAAGCGACGATAGCCATTCCACACGAACACTTCCTTATATGATATTGGCTCCTTATTTGCGTAGATCAATAGGTAATAACAGGCGATGTTGTCATTATAGCCATGGTCTCTTTACTTAACATGTCATTAGCTGCTACCAATTTTAAGCTGAAATAACCAGACATCCCAGGTCAATTGAAAACACCAAGAGACACAATACATTGTCGACGGGATACGAAATCATAACTACCAGGCTGGCAGGCAAATGAAAACTTTTTCGAGAGGTTTGCTAAAATACCATTTTACCATATATATTTTAATGGAGAAATTAATGGGGGATGAGTGGTCTCGAGGTATGGTGTCCGCCTCGAGTGCTGGAGGTCCCGGGTTCAGGCCCCGGTGAGGACCGGGATTCATTAAAAAAATCCACTTGGACTTCCAATAATTTCCCCCTGGTCTCTGGGTAGTGAGATCGGACACCCGTGTGTATTGTTGCGCACGTAAAAATTCCCTTGGCAGTTGGAAATCGAAAAATAGTAGCCTAACGGCGCTGCCCGAGCAAAATTTAGAGTTAAAAATCTACCAAAAGTATTTCAGGATCCTCGCCGTTGCTACGGAGTTCGTGCATTGAGCTGAGTTTTTCCAGATCCAGGTTTGAGTTAGGAGGAAAACGGAGCACTTATGGGGTTAAACCCGCGTGCTGTGATGTTGATCCAACGACTAAAACTAAAAAACTAAAAACTAATGGAGAAATTATTTTAATATTATGTATACGAAACTGTGATAAAGTGTAATATCTATATTCGCTAGGCTGCAACCACTGTCCCAGTTCACGAAAAAATGTATTTTATGTGCTTCTTCCTACAAGTAAACAATATTGGTTGTACTGACTTATTCCAAGCAACTCACCACACCTTGATTGGATATTCTATCTATCACAGGCTCTTACAGGAAAACAATCCCACAGATGGAGTCACCGAGCATCGTGGTATTGACGATACAAGGGTATTATGACAATCAATGGAACTGTCTTGTTCATTTCACAAGCAGTTCAGTTCAGATATTACAGTCTTCTTCTTCTTCTTCTTCTTCTTCTTCTTCTTCTTCTTCTTCTTCTTCTTCTTCTTCTTCTTCTTCTTCTTCTTCTTCTTCTTCTTCTTCTTCTTCTTCTTCTTCTTCTTCTTCTTCTTCTTCTTCTTCTTCTTCTTCTTCTTCTTCTTCTTCTTCTTCTTCTTCTTCTTCTTCTTCTTCTTCTTCTTCTTCTTCTTCTTCTTCTTCTTCTTCTTCTTCTTCTTCTTCTTCTTCTTCTTCTTCTTCTTCTTCTTCTTCTTCTTCTTCTTCTTCTTCTTCTTCTTCTTCTTCTTCTTCTTCTTCTTCTTCTTCTTCTTCTTCTTCTTCTTCTTCTTCTTCTTCTTCTTCTTCTTCTTCTTCTTCTTCTTCTTCTTCTTCTTCTTCTTCTTCGTCTTCTGCGTTCGACCGGAATGTTGTATCAGGCGTGATTGCGGTGTGCCTGTTTACAGTAGAGCTGCGATATTTGCACATTTCGGCCGAAACATCCGACTTATTCAGGCTTTTGTTGACCATGTTACCTTCTTGGGTAGACATTGCAGTCTGATAATATTGTGTAAAGCAAGTAATAAATGGACCCCTGTCACGTACAGATGTGTACTGTTTATATAGCGATAGTCCGTATTTATAGACCACTCCGTGCTCGATAGGACATATGGTTAATATCACGACCGTCGACTTTGCTTCCCGTGAGATGTTCTGGTACTCATGTAGGCTGGGTTAGTATGGGAACCACGACCATTGAAACAACAAATCTCACACTGACGTGGAATCGAACAAAACCATCGGACAAAAAGCAAGCGTTGATATAAAGTTACAGTTAATTGATTATCCTTTACATGGCATCACAGTACACGTCAGCATGATATGACTGTTTATGATTTCTTGGAAAGTTTACGTTCAGTAGTTTGCAATTGCTTTCTGAACGACCGACACTCATACATTTTACAAAACCTTACTCAAGGCGGTCTGCTGCCAAATCGCCATCAGCTGTGTTTCGAACGCGGCTTGCTGTATTCCGAATTGCGCCAGTAACTCCTTCGCCACAGAGATATAAGGTTAATTAGTTGCATATTCTTTACATGATGTCGCAGTTAACATCTTTTTCTGGCTGTTGTGATTTCTTGGCAAGTTCTTTGATAGTTAGGTAGTTTGCAATTGCAATATGTGTTGTTTGTCCATCAAGAATGATGATGACCATTCATTTCATCCAGTGGGGTTGAAGGTGTGGAGCCGTGGGTTCTAAGATGGCTGATAAGGCCTATTTTGGCTCGAAATGTTCTTTGACAATATGGGCAAAGAATGCTTGACGTCTCTGGAGGAAGATTTCCTGCAGTGGTTTTTCTGTCCTGCCTTTTCTTCACAGCTCTTGCAGTCCTGGTTGCCTCACATATGACTGCACCTTTGCGTAATGATGCACGCCACGAATTTCGGTCTCTGGCTGCATCCTCCCAGGTGTCATGAGGAATTCTAAAAGCATTCAGTGAAATTTTCAGAGTGTCTTTAAAACGTTTCCTCTGGCCACCTTGGGAGCATTTGCCACAACGCAGTTCGCTGTAAAAAAATTCGTTTAGGGAGCCTGTGATCTGGCATGCGAGTCAAGTGACCAGCCCAACGAATCTGATTCTTCATCAGTATAGTGTGGATACTGGGCATGGATGCTTTTTCTAGGACTTCAGTGTCTGGAATCTTGTCTTGCCATTTAATCTTCAGTAGCTTCCTTAGGCAGACTGTGTGGAAGTGGTTTAATTTCCTAGCGTGTCGCTGATAAACAGTCCAGGTTTCACAAGCATATAGCAGTGTGGATAATACAACTGCTTTGTAGACTTTTAGCATTGTTTGCAGGCTTATTCCAGTTCTGTCCCATACATTCTCGTAGTCTGCCAAAGGCCGCACTGGCCTTGGAGATTCTTGCATTCACTTCGTCATCAATTGTGGCAGCTTGTGACACGGTGCTGCCAAGATAAGTGAATTTGTCCACAACACTTAGTATATGATCATTCACTTTGATATTCGGCACAGTATGATTACTTCCTGGAGCTGGCTGGTACATAACTACAATCTACTCCAAGTTGATATTGAGCCCAAAGTTGGCACAGGCTGGCACAGGCATGTGAGAAAGCTGAAACATTATCTTGCATGTCCGCCTCTGAGTTGGCGTATAGAGCGCAATCATCAGCAAACAGGAGCTCTCTGACGGTGTCGCTGTTAATTTTAGTTTTAGCTTTCAGCCTTCTGAGATTGAATAACTTTCCATCCATACGGTAGTTGACGTCTATTCCAATGTCGTCGTTCTCGAAGGCATTCATCAACATGGCTGAAAACATAAGGCTGAACAGTGTTGGTGCCAGGACACATCCTTGGTTCACTCCATTGGTGACAGGAAAGGGTTCAGACAGTTCACCATTTTCCTGTACTCTTGCCTGCATGCCGTCATGAAATAGCCGCAATTGCAATATAAGGTACTCACCTCAAAACCTGACTTAGAATCGGGGCCATTTGTGTGGAAGGTTAAAGTGAATTTTCTCTTTTCTGGAAGAATGTGTGTGAACACTTGTGACGTTGTCCAGTTGCCGCAAAGTTTGACCCGGTTCGCACAGAGAAAATCATGTGTACATGCACCTGATCTTCCTACAGAAAATTTCCTAAAACAGATCAGAAATATATTAGTAAATAGTAATATTCAGTTCATATGATGATTCTTAGTCGAAATTCAGGCTTTGATTGTAGAAAAGTCTTGTGAGGGAGAGTAGTCATCCTCATAGATGGGTCTGTGTGGAGTGCATCATCTTTTACGGCTTAGGTCGGAGGGAGAACTTTGAGGGAAGATTGATGATGCCTTTGCCGTGAGAAAAGTAGCCTGGCTGTGGAGATTATTGCAGTAATTAAAGTTATAGCCTGGCTGCAGAGACATTCACCTGTGCATGTTTTCTCAGCGACTCAATGAGTATGCTCAGGACTATCGAGATGAGCTGGAAACGAAGACAGTGGGTGGAATCTCTGAGGAATTCAAAAGTGATTAATATCAGTTTTCCAGAAAACGCGGATGTAAAGGAAAATATGAAAACTGATAGGCCTGTGGGGTTGACTACAAAAGAAAGCCGACCAGCAATGCGCCGGCTGATATTCTGAATGCCTCCAGAATACGGGACGATCAAATGGATCAAAGGATGACATGCGAATATGTAACCATGACCAAGCTGCAAGAGCATCAAGTGAACAGAGTAAGGCCAGACAGCGGCGTTGATCAGGGAGTCAAGTAGGAATTGCCAACCAACACAGAACTGGTGTCGTTGATAGCTACACTCTGAGGGATATACTGAGGAGTGGACACGAGCAGTCATGGACTGAATGGACCGACGTGCAATGAGAATAATATGACGACTAACTAACGAGTTAACTAATCTTGGTTGAGACATGACTGTCGACCGTCACAGTCACACCCACGCCCACTCAACTCTCTACTTCAGTGCTTTAACACATTTAACGTGAGACACATTGACCCCGACAATACATGTAACCTATACACTCTGAATGGCAATGCTGGATGTGTTAGCTACCAACATGAACATACATGCAAACACACACACACACACACACAAACACACACGCACGCACGCACACACACACACACACACACACACACACACAACTCCTTGAAATTATTTGAGAACACAGAGTGAACTGGCAATATTAAGTAACACTTACTTGTAAAGCAAGGTTAAAACCAAAGGCTCAGTGTCAGCTATCAGGTCCAGTGTACAATTACGGTCACTGCCGTAATCCTGGGTGTTCCAGTTCGGACTTTGGACAATGAATGGTTGGCTGCTGCCATTGATTGCCAATCTGCTATGCATATCTGGACGACACATTACGTAGACTGACCAGATCTGCAGAACACAATTGTATAACCATTTAACAGGGGCAAACTAGGGAGTCGCTACAGTTCAGTGGCTATGATGTATTCCTGTCAGCCAGAGGTCATTGTTCAAATCTCTATAGGAGATGAGAAGAGTTTGTTTTTTCCCTGTTGGTATTGATCTCAACACACAGGTCGATCCAGTCAAATATGGCTACTATGAAATGTTGTGAGAAGTAAAAGCTACCGGTGCGATATTGAAAACATCATTCTTCGATTGGTCTGTACAAATACAAGGCTAGCACCGAACGGGCAATGCGCCTGAAGCCGTGTACAAGGTCAGATATGAATATCTGTTTACTGCCATATAGCCAACACGTCTCTGGAAAAGAAAATGAGTCCTTGATTTTACTTAATGCTTAGTACAACGGGAATTACCGCATCTCGCCTGGATCGTGCTCCGTTAGTTTCATCAGCGGCGTGGTTTACTGTGAAAGTTTTGCATCATCGTGGACCGGATATGTCCATTGGATTGGTACTCCAATCTCCGCCTGAACACCTCCTCCAGCGTATAGCTACTGATCGCACCAGTTCTGTTCTCAAATGTCTTACTGCCAAATAAACTGCCATCTACTGCACATAGAACCTTGCAGTGTTGGACAAGGAGGTCTTGAGCCTGTGGAATTAAGGCCGTTGTGATATATTTTTTCGCAAGCCGGCAACTACGCTTTGAATATTCTCTGCAATATCCATTCAACAGTACTTCGCAACAGCGTTGGTTTGGTCCACATTTCTACAATCCAAGATTTACAAAAACTCATTTACGACATACGAACCAACAGCAACATGGGGATTGGCTGTGAAGTCACAACCGGGGCAGAACTAAAATAAATAGGCCTGCCGGCAATGAAACTGTCTGTTTTGTTTACCAGCCCAACTCGTTGCCACCAGAAGAAAGGCCGACTGTGAATGCTGAGAAGGTTCCTTCGAAAATTGCTGTGAACGCTTTAGAAAATAAAGTCTAGAGAGAATTGAAGGACCGACAAAACCAGCAGCCAGGTTATTTTGGAAACTCAACCAAATCGAGGACCTGAAATCTTGGTGTGGACAGGAATTGTGAAACCATTCGATTAGAATGAGGTAAACACCAGAATAAAATTTATTTTAATTTAAGTTAGTCTGTGAGCCTTTTCAAGGAGTTGGTAAGTCAATGTATTGTAATCCATGTGGTAAGTTCTTAAGGAATTAATTTAGTAGAAACTAAATATTATATTCAGTTATCATAGTGTATAGATAAACTGTATATTAGGATACCACAGTGAGTTTTATTTTCTCCCAGTGAACCAACTTATTTAATGTATAAGCATTAGACCTATTTGTACATTATATTTCTTAAGTACTAAACTGAGTCAGCGGTGTTTTAATGTTGGTGAGTAACTTAAAATTTAGGAAACTAAGAATGCTTAGTTCAATAAGAAGAAACTATTTTACATGTGCCAACACTGGTAAGACAAATTAGTATAATGCGTAATAGGTCAAGTAGATGTTTGTTACGTGAGGAGCCTAGTAGGTTTTCTTTGATTCCATGAAAACATGAGAACCAACTATATTTCTAGAGGTATCATAATTTGTGTGAGGGGTTAAAGCAATCATATGGTGAGGCAAATGAATTTTCATTGTTGTTAAACATGTTGATTTATCATTTGTGAGGCACATAAGAATAGTGCTTCATCAACCGCCGTGCAACAATGGTTATGATTCATGATGAATGAATGTGGTTTGGGTATATCACATAATTATATGTATTTGATGAGAGCACATTGGGATCCATGTGTAATTGCATTATTGCTAAACATGAGGAATCATCCTTTGTGAATCTAATTATGCCTAATGATCACATGAGCCTATTGAATTGAAGAGAGCGTGTATATGGTAAGTCATGTGTGATTTCATTATTTTTAAACAGATGTGAGTGTAGTATTTTTGAACCACACCAATATAACTATTTATCATCCAGAAAAAATATTATAATTTCTGATGTAGGAGGGTGGAATTATGAGATTTTATTTTAATGTCATGGTTGTTGAATCTGTGAATTCATCATGGGTAAAGCACATAAATACGCTTATTTGTCATCTTTACATATATGATTGCGCCTGATGAATGACTGAGATTTCATTGTGTCAATGTGTAACATTTAAAAGTTAGCATTGGGAAATCAAATAAATATAATTACATATCTTACATGCAAGTATGAGAATGATTTCTGAGGAAAGAGGGAAATGATCATCCATGCGTATATGAATATTATGTCTGATGAATGAGGAGTAGGAGTGAAGAGACGTTGCAGGCTAAGAGAGAGTATAAGTTAACTATCAATTTCGTGATAGAAGGCAACTTTGATGTATAATGTCCTGTCTATCACAAGAGAACATGTTCGGCATAACCCAAACACTAGTTGATCATTTAATGCACTCCGACGCATGACAACACTTTGTATTATATATCACTTATGGTACCATCATCTCGGTTTGTGCTATAAGCTCGACACAACCCATATTACATTACGCGTACTGCAAGCTTCTGGCTTTGTCTCTCATCTCATCTCATCATGTTCCTCTTGTACCTTGCGGTGTCGAGGTGAAGTATAAACTTCGTGAGAGTGCCCGGTTATGGGCTTCGTATATCGACATTCCCATGGATTCTCTTATTCCCTCCGTCCAACGTTTACGTGGTCGGCCTCTTCCTCTGTTTCCATCTGGTCTGTACATCATTGCATGTTGTGGCGTGCTGTTGACTGGTAGCCTACTTGCATGGCCAAACCATTTGACCTGCTGCTTTCTAATAAAATCTAGAGCAGCTTTAACCCCCACTTTAGTCCTGATTTCTTCATTTCTGATCTTATCTCTTCTTGATACGTTGAGTATTCTTCTCAGGAACCTCATTTCTGTTGTTGTGATTTTTCTTTTCTCTTTTTCTGTCATTGTCCAGGTTTGGCATTGGTAGCACACAGTTGGTATCCGAAGCAATACACCACTGTGCATTATAGATAACTCCTGTTACAACATATGGTCTAGTGTGCAGATGATTGTAGTGATAATAAGCATGATTATTGCAATAACACTGATGATGATTGTAATGAAGAAGATGATTGTATTGATAATGCTGATGATGATAATGATAATATTGAGAATAATGATGATAATGATTGTAATAACAATGATAATTATGATGATGATGATGATGATGGTGATGGTGATGGTGATGGTGATGGTGATGATGATGATGATGATGATGATGCTGATGCTGATGCTGATGCTGGTGGTGGTGGTGGTGGTGGTGGTGGTGGTGGTGGTGGTGGTGGTGGTGGTGGTGGTGGTGGTGGTGGTGGTGGTGGTGGTGGTGGTGGTGGTGGTGGTGATGATGATGATGATGATGGTGATGATGATGATGATGATGATGATGATGATGATGATGATGATGATGATGATGATGATGATGATGATGATGATGATGATGATGATGATGATGATGATGAATGAAAGTACAAGCATATTACAGACACGGTGAAGAGGAGAGAACATACCCGCCATGAAACTGTTGATTAGAAAAGAATTCACCTGAATACTATACAAGAATTGATACCATGATGTACTTGTATTGTTTGTAAGCAAAGACTCATTACAATGGGAAATGGTGTTTAAAACCCTTAATGTATGATACCCGTTTTCTTTAATGGAAGAAGATGTAGAGAAAAATAACTAGGTACAAAAGAGGATGGTCAACATAATTGTCAAATCCCAAATCAATCAAGGTATTACTCAACCGGGAGACCTGATGACAGGCATAGGTGAAGATGAAACTGCACATCTGCAAGTCTAAAACCTTGAACACCTTATAATGGAAGATTGGATGGTGTGGTATACTGACTCACAAGCCGTTACTAGCTGTCAAGATCTCCTCAAATCAATACCCATTGTACAAGAACGTAACCACCGGTACAATTCAACTTGGGGGAAATGAAACATCGACACATCCCCAGATTGGAAAACGAACACTTCATGAATCCGAGTGGATATGGGAAACTCGGAAATAGCTGGGATAAAAACAACAGCAACCGGCCTCAGATCTTTCACTTGCCACAAACTCATCGTAACTACAAGACAGGCGCCTGTGTCTGTAGAAATTGGTAGCTCCATACTCGTTATGAACATTTTAGAAAGTTTATTATAGTGAGAATAGCAGGACCGAAACTCATCAGCCAATAGATTTGGAAACAAGCCGATTCTAGTCATTACATCTTGTTGTTTACATGTGGTGATTGGAGTATTTCATTGAAATGAGGTAAACAATGCTATATTTTATATTAGTTCAGTTTAGTCTGTGAGTCTTTTTTCCTCAAGAAGAATTGGTAAGTCAAATGTGTGTAAAACATGTGGTGAGTTCTTAAGAAATTAATTTAGTAGAAACTAAATAATATTATATTCAGTTATCATTGTCATAAATAAACTGTACATTAGGAGAAAACTACAGTGAATTTTATTTTCTCCCAGCTAAACAACTTAGTTAATGTTAAGCATTAGACTGAAGTTGCACATATTTCTTAAGTAGCCAACTCATTCAGTAAGTATTTAGGAGTGGTGAGTACCTTAAGATGTAAAACTAGTTTACCTGTGTCAACACTGATAGAGAAATTAGTGTAATGTGTAATAGTCAAGTATTTTTAATT
>OY992890.1:17460876-17485876 GCA_963921405.1 Cepaea hortensis
TGAAATGAGGTAAACAATGCTATATTTTATATTAGTTCAGTTTAGTCTGTGAGTCTTTTTTCCTCAAGAAGAATTGGTAAGTCAAATGTGTGTAAAACATGTGGTGAGTTCTTAAGAAATTAATTTAGTAGAAACTAAATAATATTATATTCAGTTATCATTGTCATAAATAAACTGTACATTAGGAGAAAACTACAGTGAATTTTATTTTCTCCCAGCTAAACAACTTAGTTAATGTTAAGCATTAGACTGAAGTTGCACATATTTCTTAAGTAGTCAACTCATTCAGTAAGTATTTAGGAGTGGTGAGTACCTTAAGATGTAAAACTAGTTTACCTGTGTCAACACTGATAGAGAAATTAGTGTAATGTGTAATAGTCAAGTATTTTTAATTACATGATTACATTAGTTAAATAGATTTTTTTTAAATGAGCACATGGACAAACAAATAGTTTTCTAGTATTTCATAAACACATAAGAACCAATAGATTATACAGGGATCATAATTTTGTGTGATGAGTTAAAGCACCCATGTGGTGAGTCAAAGGTATTTTCAATGTTATAAACATTTGGAATCAATATTTGTGCCACACAATAATGCTTAGTAAACCGGCATGTTAGAATGGTTAAGATTCATAATGCCTGAATGTGGACTGAGTATATCACATTAATCTATGAGAACAGGTTGGGACCCATGTGCATTTTCATTATTGCTACACATGAGGAAGTATCCTTTGAGAATCTCATAATTATGTCTAATTATCACATAAATCTATGCCATTGCTGAGCGTATTCTGTGGGGATTCATGTGTGATTTCATTATTGTTAAACAGATATGAATGTGTTATTTGTAAAACACCTCAGTATGAATGACTAATTATCGTCCATGAAATATTATAATTTCTGATGAAGGATGAGATTTCATTGTAATATCTTCGTTATTGAACCTGTGAATTTATCATGGATAATGTACCTACATATGCATGATTGTCATCCATACAGATATGATTGTGTCTGATGAATGGGTGAGATCTCCTTGTGATGTCAATGGTGTCAACATTTAAAGTTATCATTGGGAAATCACATAATTCTAGCTACTTATCTTACATGCAAGTATGAATGATTTCTGATGAAAGAGTAAAACTATCACCCATGCACATATGAATATTATGTCTGAGAATGAGTGAATGAAGTAACATGCCGAAAAGGAGTATAAGCTAAATATCAGTATCATGATAGTAGGCAACCTTGATGTGTAATGTCGTGTCTATCACAAGGGAACATGTTCAGCATAACCCAAAACACTAATTAATCATTTAGTGCACTCTGACGCATGACAAAACTCTGTATCATACATCACTTATGGGAAATTCGTCTGGTTTTGTGCACTAAGAACGACACAATCCACATTATTACATTACGCATACTACAAGCATCTGGTTTTGTGGCTTAAGCAAAATCCAACTTGTATTTCATGTCACTCCTGTTAACACATATGGTCTAGCGCCCTGATGAATGTAATACAATGATGATGATGATGATGATGATGATGATGATGATGATGATGATGATGATGATGATGATGATGATGATGATGATGATGATGATGATGATGATGATGATGATGATGATGATGATGATGATGATGATGATGATGATGATGATGATGATGATGATGATGATGATGATGATGATGATGATGATGATGATGATGATGATGATGATGATGATGATGATGATGATGATGATGATGATGATGATGATGATGATGATGATGATGATGATGATGATGATGATGATGATGATGATGATGATGATGATGATGATGATGATGATGATGATGATGATGGTGATGGTGATGGTGATGGTGATGTTGATGATGATGATGATGATGATGATGATGATGATGATGATGATGATGATGATGATGATGATCGCAATGTAATGATAATAATTTAATGATGATGATGATGATGATAATGATAGAATGATGTAATGATTATAATGAACATGATAATGATGATAATGATGATAATGATTGTAATGAGCAGGATGATGATAATAATGATGATGATAATGATTATAATGAGCATGATGATGATGATAAATGAAGTACAATCTTAGTATAGAGACGGTGAAGAGGAGGGAATATACTCGCCGTAAAACTTTGGACTAGAAAAGAATTCTTCTGAATATTATACAAGAATTGATGACATAATGTACTTATATTGTTTATAAACAAATACTCATTGAAATGTGAAATGATTTGCAAAACCCATAATGTATCAGACCCTGTTTCTAAAATAGAAAAGATGTAGAGAACTAAACTATGTACAGAAGAGAATGGTCAACATAATTATCAAATTCCATATCAATCAAGGTATTACTTAAACTATAGACCTGGAGGAAAGGCATAGGTGAAGATGAAAATGCACATCTGCTACTTCAATCTTGAACACTTGATAGTGGAAGATTGGAGAGAGAGCAAACAATTATGTTCGTGATAACTAATCGAGAACACCAAGACTATCTTTCTTCTATGTTTATTTTCTCTAAGAACAAGATTCATTTTATTGCTTTCACTTGATGGTTACTTAAAGCATTGCATTTTTAATGTCATATTGCTGGTATGATTAGAGATTGTTGATTGTTGAACTTTCAGAGAGTGGATTGGTACCACTAGATCCAGACCTGACTAGTTGGAATGCAGTAGTTTAATGCAGCAGTAGTTTGAATGCAGGACTTGGTGAAGGTAGCAGCTTGACTGAATCTAGACCAGCCTGACTTTCTTTTGTGAGTGAAGTATCTGAACAAAGTGATGCAGAACAGTATCCCAACCAGAACTGACCTGCAAACAGTCCTAGCCCAGTAGGAAGATAACTTAGCTGGATTGTAAGGAAAAATTACTATCGTATACCCAGGGAGACAATTATCACTCATTAGGAGAGCATAACACCAGATCTAGAATTAGTGACATCAGAGATCCAAGCACCTTGAAGTACAACTAGGATAAGCAAGTTAAGATAGTCTTTCCCAAATGGCATGAAATTATACTATCTTTATTTTAGGCATCCAGGGATATGATATTTCTTGTACTTGTACCTATTAATGTAGAATATTAATTGTACTTGTTGTTGTTAATGTAATGAATGACCATGAAACATGTTTATGTTTTAATAAATTATGTAAGAGGTCATTTCCTCCCTTGGGTATTTTCGTGTCGTGTCAGTAAGTCAATAGACACTCCCTAGATATTAACCAATTTGGAGAGAAGAAAGGCAAGGAACCCCAATAAGAAAGTGTTGATCTTCAGGAATTGTTACATTGTTCCCTGAAGGAATTCCTTGGTTCTCCGAACTCTATATCTATCAATAGATATATTAGAGCAAGCATATGCGCCAGTGCCAGCTTAATTGATTATAACGGACATTACCATATTTAGGAAAAGAAACGTGAATCCTTTCTCTCTTTGGGAGTGAGCCATCAATATCATAAATGCGACAGATGGAGAGCAAACAATTATGTTGGTGATAACTAGTTGTGAACATTCAGACTATCTTTCTCCTATGTTCATGTATCTCTAGGAACTAGATTCATTTTATTGATTTCATTTGTTGTGTTCTTAACAGTTTACAACATTGCATTTCTAATGTAATTTTGAGGATGTGGTTAGATGTATGTCGATTTCTGAAATTTCAGGATGTGTCTATAACCATATAGATCCATACCTGACTTTGGTGAATGTTACATCTTGCCTGAATGTAGCAGATTGACTGCGTGAGGCAGCTGACATAGTGAGGCCAAATACAAACTGCAAGAGGTTCCACTAAACAATAAAGGACAGGTATCCTATATACAACTTAATTTATTGATAGTAGTGGAACTTAAGTGAGACGAAAAACATTAACCTGGAACAACAAAGAACACACAACTTAATATCTCTAGTTTTACTGACTGATACCGCACTGATGGCGATGGATTCAATAGTGGGCACAGCCAGGATATAATTATATAATAAGCAGAGATGTACATGATCTCGTTTGTTATGATTTGAAGGTTATATTTGTATTACCTTACAGTTCAATAACAATGTTTAAGTAAAATAAATGTGAAACGTGAGGGTCATTGTCTCTTTTCACAGTTCTCTTGTCATAGTAAAATTTTTCTAAGTAACAACCCTGATTAATAATTATTTAGTTGGTAGAGGAGAGGCAGGGAACCACCAAAAGGATACTTTGGGGATAC
This sequence comes from Cepaea hortensis, assembly GCA_963921405.1. Classification (NCBI taxonomy): domain Eukaryota; kingdom Metazoa; phylum Mollusca; class Gastropoda; order Stylommatophora; family Helicidae; genus Cepaea; species Cepaea hortensis. Next base: position 17,465,122 of record OY992890.1, read on the forward strand.
ACAGAAAACATTTCATTGGTTTCCTGGAGGCATTCATTGTTCTCCGAATCTCTATTCATTGTCTCAGTCCACTGAGCCAGTAACAGCTAAATTAATTATAACGGACAGGATGACATTGAGAAAGAGGAACACAGTATCCTTTATCTCTTTGGGGTTGTTCCATCAACCATACAGCCGACAAGTGGGGGTTGTAAGTCCGGGGATTTCTTTAATCAGAAAGTAGGATATAACAGGTTGTAATAGTAACATTCACCTAGTCAGAAGTTATCATATTATTAGATATAGGTAAATTTAGGTAGATCACACTAACTAGATATTCGTGCTTTGCTTAAAGTCTATTCTCCAGGTATACAATTGTAATAACCTTCTGAGAAGACAAGAAAATGGTAAGAATGGCAGACACAGCCAGACTGAGAAATTTTTTAATGGAGACCAGCAAGCAGTGCGACCTAATAGTTAAGGGGTTAGCTCAGTATGTTAGCGAAGAATTCAAGAAACACGAACGACTACAAGCTGAGAAAGAAAAGGAGGAAATGAGACTACAAGTCGACTTAGAAAATACGGAGCAGGATATAAAGCAGGATATAAAAGCAAACAGAGAACTAGAAGAAAGTAGTAAACAACATGAACTGTAAATGAGGAGGCGGGACAATGAAACAGAGTTACGACGACTGGAAATCATGAACCAAACTAATCCCTCAACAGATCAAAGTAGATGTTCAGCTGAACCACAGTTCAAATGAATGCCATGTCGTTTCCGTTGGATCCCTTCAACGAACAAGCAGACATCATCGAAAATTAGTTATCAAGATTCGAGAGGATGTGTGTGATGTGCGGATAGGAGAGACAGAATGGGTAGTTAAATTGTCGCAAGGACTTCTCGAAATCGCCTATGAAGTATTTTCTAGTATACTACAGGAGGAGTTGGGCAATTATAACATCATGAAGCAAGCCTTATAGTCAGATTTGAAAAAGATGGAGAGAACTACAAGAAACAGTTCAGGACTGCTCGGAAGGAAGCCGGAGAGAACTTTTCTCAAAATGTAGAACGATTGAAATCCTACCTAAACAAATGGCGTACCATGTCTAGATTTGAGGAAACGTACCAAGATCTACAAGAAATGTTTCTCATAGATCAACTTAAACATACAATGTCTCAGGACATGAGAGCATTTCTTACACAAAATGGAGCTGAGAGATTGTAGTCTATCATTACTTTGGCAGAAAGATATGAAAAGTCGCAGAAAGACGTGGGAGGTAATCAACGAACTACCAGCAATCTTCCTCGTGAGTTCCCTCAGAAAACCAAAGATAATTGACGACCGAAATCTAGCAAACCAAATGGATCTAATGGATGACTTAAGACCACTATAACTCAGTACCAGCAGGAGAAAGGGGAGAAGAAGGCCTACTGCAGCCATTGTAAAACTCATACTCACAACACAAAGGATTGCAGAAATAAGCCGCAACCGCTTACCACAGCCTGTATGGTAAAACCTAAAGTAGCACGAGGGAACCGTAATGCTCGTTCCAATAAGGAAACGCAACGGAACACCAAGTCAAAACTGCCAGTCATAGAATCTGTCAACCTGAACAGATGGACAGTGCAATGCCTCTATGATACAGGTTAATTTTTCGACGCAATTGTACAAACCTCACTGGTACACCCAGAGCAAGTTACAGATCAAATTGTCGAAATACAGGGATTTCTGAAAAGTTCCAAGCATATGACACTACCAGTGGCTAAGGTCAACATAACTTCACGTTATTTTACGGGGAAAATAAGAGCAGCGGTCATGGAAGACCCAATCTATCCTGTTATGCTAGGATGTCGCTACGTTTTCTTAGGAGAACCAGTACAGCCGATGATAGCATCAGCGGTGACTACACGCCAACAGCTAAGAAAACTCCAACGACAACGACACCAGCAAATCTTCAACCAGAGGATTTAAAACAAGCCCAAGCAACAGATAGTTCACTTGGTACTTGCTTTCGTAAGTTGCCAAAATCACATGCACCTCCTAGGAAAGGTGATGTCTACATGAAGAACTGAATTCTTCACCGGAAAGCAGAAAAGCTAGGACAAGAGTATTCACAACTTTTTGTACAAACTACTTACAGAACGCATATACTTGAGATGGGACACAATATGCCGTTTAGCGGACATAATTGGAATTAACGCAACAACGCAATGTATCTCAACCCACTAATACTGGCCGGGAATTGAGGAAACCCAGTGGTGAACATAGATTATGCATTGATTATAGGCAGTTGAACGCTGTAACAGAGTTTCAACCGGAACCACTGCCAGATCAGAATCAACTTTTAACTAGCTCAACAGAGCAAAATACTTCCCAAAGATAGATCTCAGCAAAGGATATTATCAAATCCCAGTTAAAAAGGAAGTAAGACCGTGGTTAGCCTACAGCACTCCTGATGGACATTACGAATTCAATACTCATTCTTTCGGATTAAGCAATGCCCCTAGTGTCTTCACTCGCATGATGAGGAAACTTTTATGACCATTGGAAAATCCACGTCTTAGCAGCTTCATGGATGACATCCTGATTGCTACAGAAACATTCGAGGAACATATTGAGACATATAAGATACTGCTCAACCGCCTGAAAGAAGTGTGGTTGACAGCAATACCAAAGAAGTGCCAGACTAGATTCCGGCAATTAGATTTTCTGGGACACACAATATCTCAAGGCAAAATACAACCTCATGATGGCAATGTGGGGAAACTACGGAATGCACCGCGACCCAGAACTCTTTTGGGAGTTTCCTTGTCGTAGTAAAATTGTTGTAAGTAACAACCCTAGATTAATAATTATTTAGTTGGTAGATGAGAAGCAAGGGACCACCAAAAAGATATTTTAGGGATACACAGAAAACTTTTCAATGATTTCCTAGAGGTATTCCTTTGTTCTCCGAAACTCTATTTATGGTCTCAATCCACTGAGCTAGTAAAATATTAATTAATTATAACGGGCAGGATCACATTGAGAAAGAGGAACGTAGTATCCTTTATCTCTATTGGGTTGTCCCATCAATCATACATCCGACAGCCGTCTTGCTAGTGCAGCCGCCGCGAAATGCGCAGGTTTTCTCTTTGCCTCTGACCAAAAAAAATAACTTCACACCTAAGCGAGGATTCAAATCTGTGTCTTTTGAAGGAAAACTGGCGTACTCATCCCTTCCTCACAATGATTTGACAAAATATGCATATATGGCGGCTCCCTCACTCTGAACAAGGAAGGAGATACCAGAGATGTCCTTAAAGTCATCTGTTCGTCCAGCTTCTGCCGTGGCGTTGATGATGGCTGGTACATCCATTGCTCATCCCTCCTCGATCATCAATATGTCGGCAACCGATTTACTCGCTTGATGTATTAAACGCCTGGGTGACGCGGTATTTAGTAGAGCGTTAGCTTGACTAATTGTGTTGAGCTAAGTGTTTCGAAACACTCATGCCATATAAGTATAACTCACTTCTGGACCTTCTTGACCATGTTTAATGAACGCTTATTCTGCATGAATATTTATAATTATGGGTCTGGCCCACTCCAGGACATTGTTTACAGCTTACGTTTACATCTCAAGGCGGATTGTTGTTATGGCAACAGCACCTCTTTCGTCCATGACATTTGTGCAGCTTAAGCTTACTGAGAATACCCATAAATTCAGCTTTTTCCGTGTTACAGAGCCATCCGTAAGGTCCATTAAATCGCTCTCTCCAGTGGTATCTATGTGCCTTATGTGTATTCTGCGGCGTATCTTGCTCTCTGGGAGGTGGGTCAAGAGTTGTATGGAAAGAAGATGCAGTTCATGAATCTTCTTGGACCTGTTCAAGAGTGGCGTATGTGGGTCTGAGTGCATGGCAGATGGCTTCTTTAGAACGTTACTTCAATAAGTTTGCCTTAGGTGTTGATATAGGCCGTTCAATGGTGGGTGAAGTACCTCGGTCTGCACATTAAAGTAATCACTTTCTCTGGTAATTTTACTACGCTAAAAATAGGTATATGATAGCTAGATTGGAAGTTGCTTTACATACATACATACATACATACATATATACATACATACATACATACATACATAAATACATACATACATACATACATACATACACATACACACACATACACATACATACATACATACATACATACATACATACATACATACATACATACATACATACATGCATGCATGCATGCATGCATGCATACATACATACATACATACATACATACATACATACATACATACATACATACATACATACCTACATACATACATACATACATACATACCTACCTACCTACCTACATACATACATACATACATACATACATACATACATACATACATACATACATACATACATACATACATACATACGTACATACATACATACATACATACATACATACATACATACATACATACCTACATACATACATACATACGTACATACGTACATACGTAGATACATACATACATACATACATACATACATACATACATACATACATACATACATACATACATACATACATACATACATACATACATACATACATACATACATACATACATCCATGCATACATACATACATTTTTAACTGCGCAGTCATCCTTGAGAAGCATCCCCGGACTATATTTGACATCTACATATGATATGTTGTCTTTAGAGTCCCCGACTCCTCGAGGTTCTTTTACTATCGTTGATGACATTGCCAGATCCACTTTCACTAGTATCTATTAGGATTCATTGGATTCGATCACGTGTACATGAAATTTGAATCTCACAATAACACTGCTCAATAAACATTATCGTATTCTTGAAAACATGTTATCGCCATCATATGTCAATAAATTAAAAGTCTTTGTTGGTGATTAGACATCTCTCGCGATTACTAGATTCTCGGTTTGAGGTCTGTGGCCTTGTCTCATTTCTGACACATGGCCAAATTTTTTATGAATCTATTTCGTTGTCTTCTCCTTAACAACCTCACTGAAAGGTGAATCACGACATCAGATGAAAGAGATGTGTCAGCAATTAAGATAAGAATAAATTAAGCGATAGTTGTTTTTCAGAAGGTGAAACATAACATATGTAATACATCACATCCACTGTCAGAAAGTGAGTAATGTTATATCAAACATGTGTTTCATTTTGATAATATTTCTTGGATTGTTAAACAACCAATTAGGATGTTCATGATTTCGGCGGAGGTGTGGTTTCTGATATGAGTGTTGCGGATACCTTGGACGGGTAGAATACTTGTACCAGCGAGTGCCTGGAAGAGGGGAATTAAAGTAAAATTTGATACCCAACATTAAGAAGGAGACACGAATTCTTCGTTGGTCACATCATGAACAGAGATGCATTAGAGAACCTCGTGGGACTGGAAGTAGCAGTGTTAGAGGGGTCAGAGTCAGGCCTGAAGGAATGTTACTAGATGGCCAAAGATCATGAAATAATAGTCAGTATATAATTATATATTTGTTACAAAACAGCAAGGTATAGTAGACACCTTGCAGTCTTGACAGACTAAAGTATGTGAGTGGAATATGGCCAATATTCCATCACAATGTCTGGGCAGAGCTTCAGAGATCATGTGATGCCCAAACGACATGACCCCTCCCTCGGCCTAGTCTTGTGTATTCCAGAGGAATGGGTAACCAATACGTCTGGCACAAGGTAGGCTGCAGACGCTGGCGGCTCAGCGTCAATCCACCGAGACCTCACCACCACGAGCCGGTGGCGAGTTATGGCCAGACCCTGACACCCAAGGGACCCGGCTTAGAGACGTTCGGCCATGTCCCGCAGGTGAGGGCCTTTTACGAGCCCGGACCATGAGGGCGCGCACATCTGTCAATCACAAGTGTCCGGACCTGTGTAAAGCGTGCACTATCGTCAGACTCCCCACCTGACATATAGCGGTCCCCGCGACCAGCGGGAATAGGTCCGCCATAGCTACCGCAGGAGATATTGCCTGTCTATTTGCAAGCAAATTTCCCATACTTCCACTGTGCGGCTCTCGCGACCAGCGAGAATATGCCCGCCGGAGATTTGCTCGTCTGCTGCGAACAAATCTCTACCGAGAGACTGAATAAGTAAAGAAACGAAAGGTATATATATATATATATATATATATATATATATATATATATATATATATATATATAGAGAGAGAGAGAGAGAGAGAGAGAGAGAGAGAAGAGAGAGAGCCGTGAATGTTTACGTTACTTGACATTGCCCGTGATGATAAATATCACCATGATGTTGATATTTTAACCTTGCTCAGTTCCCATTAACTGTGCAAACTGCCGATACTTGTTCCAGTTTTATTGTTCTCATAATAACCCCTGAAAATAACTGTCTTGGGCTAGTTTTGTTTATTAATAACTGTAAGGGTGCAGACTGTTTCATTAATAAAGGTCTCATTCTTCCGTGATATTATTTGGATTTTCCCCAGAAACTGCATTTACCCTGACATTCATCATTATCATCATCTTTATCAACAGCATGTGCCATACCTGTACGGGTTGGCGGCCATGTTTCGCCATCTTAGACAATCTCCTGAGTCGGGGTCAGCTCCGTGGTCTTGTCCTGACCATACCATGATTTAAGCCCTTCTATTAGGTGCTTCTTATCGCTTGATTTTTTTTTGGGTATGTCCAAGACTGCTATACCGGTGCATTAGCTCTAACGTTACCGCATGTTACCATGGACGCCTTTCCAGGGAGGCGGTAGGACTCATGCTGTTATATTCTTCCAATGCCGCGCTAATGATATTCTGAAAGTCGCAAACACTTGGCCACTTCGATTTTGATACTAACATGCTAAATTAATATTTGGCAATCAAGAATATATGAATGACTTGGCAACTCATCATCATATTAATCATCATCATCATCATCATCATCATCATCATCATCATCATCATCATCATCATCATCATCATCATCATCATCATCATCATCATCATCAGCATCATCATCATCAGCATCATCATCATCATCATCATCATCATCATCATCATGCGCTACTTTTGCCCCGTCGTTGGACGTTGACGTTTAAGTGCGCACTGGCTGGAACCGTGTAGTGTCATTACGTGAGAATGTAAATGTCTTTGATGTCGTCAACCCACTGTCTTATCAGGTGGCCTCTTGCTCTCGTATCAGATCTTTTTCCATGCAGCGCTAATGCTGGTAACTGATAGAATGGTGCGGGCACCAGGCGTATGGACTCCTGCGGGACATCCCCTGCCTCTTCGCTAGCAAGCAGACAATGCTAGGGCGACCGGTTATTTCCTGCAATATCCAAACTTTGCTTATGGAATTAATAAACACGGGAATCGTCGCCGGACTTACGGAGCACGCGCTCTGTGCTTGACACATCTTTCAGTGGCTAGCGAAGAGAGAGAGAGATTGAGGAGGAGAAGACGAGGAAATGGTGTGAGAAGAAGGCATAGAAATAGGAAGGCAGGCGCTAGAAGAACAAGACAAAAAGTGGAGAGACTAGGTTTCAACCATGTAAGAGTGGGATACTGGAATTGTCGTAGTGCCAGGCAGAGAGGTCCTGTATTTGTGAGACCTAATATATGATACTGATGTCCTCATGCTCTAGGAGCTAAATACAGACAAATACCATAGCCATGAGTACGCCAGTTATATAAACCCTACTGGGAAAAAGAGACATGGGCAATGTCTGCTGGTGAAGGAAGGAGTGAGCATGTGGTACTTGACTTGAGCCAGTTGAATGACAGTGCAAGAGAAGTCCAGGCGGTAAAAATGGAGATTGGTGGCTTAAGTTGGAACATCATGAATGTATATGCCACAGTGGACTGTTTTGTCAGAAAGGAACACTGGGACTGGCTTAAGGAATTGGAGGAATTACCAGGTGATAGGTCACTCATATGTGGAGACTTAAATTCGAGGAACTGAGATTGGGACAGTAGTGGAGAAACCGACAGAGAATTGCCCTTGCGGATGCTATGGTGGACTCCGATGTGGTCTGCATAAATGATTGTAGGCCGACTAGAATAGCAATGAGGCCTGGCGATGCAGACACAGCTATTGACTTGGCACTTGTCTCCAAGTCATCAGTCCTTGATGTAAAGTGGACTGTTTTGAATGACCATGGGGGTGGTCACATGCCATGCTCAGTCCTGATCTCTAAATCCAGGAAAGTTAAGGTTGGGAGAGCGCGCAAGACCTTTCGGTATGTATGGACCGATAGACTTCTTGGACGCCTCAGACAGGGGGTTTGCACAAGACTGTTAAAACCCCTTTTCTGCATCCCCCATGGTGGACCCCAGAAGTAGATCATGCTTGGAAAGCAAAGAAAGCTGCAGTGAAGCGGCTAGGGAAAGTGGGACAGACACTCCTAAGCTCACGAGAGGAAGTGGACAGCGGAAAATGTCAAGAAAGACAAGGTGGAGGTTTTTAAGCACTGTACTTCAGAGGCTAAAAACGCAAAATGGGAATGTTTAAAGAAGGAGGTTGGAGGTGATAAAGCACTGCGAAAATTCTGGAAACTGCACAGACAAATGCAAAGAAAAGATCGGCCTATGTCAGAGGGAACAATTTATAGAGATGATGGAGTGCGCGTGACAACAGACAAGGAGAATGGGGAGGCTTTTCTCCAGAGATTTTTAGAGCAGACCAATCATAATGATGCAGACACCAGGGATACAGTTAGAGAGGAATTATCTGGCACCATGAAGAATATGCATTATGAAGACATTATACGGGTTGAAGATGTTAAACATATTTTGAAAAAGGCAAAAGACACGACACAAGGGCCCGATGGGATTAGGTGTGGCCTCATGAAGGCTTTCAGAGATGCAGACCTGAAGGAGATGACCGACTGCTTTAACCAGAGCATTATGACAGCATCAGTGCCGCAGGATTTGATGCGCAGCTATCGCATCCCTCTCCCAAAACCATCCAAGGGTCATTCAAAGCTTAGCGGCTTTAGGGTCATCACCCTTCAAGATATATTTGGGAAGGTTCTAAAGAAGATAATCGCTGTCAAGCTGCAAGAGTTTTTGGAAAGGGAGAAGCTACTTCCAAGAGGCCTGGGGAGCTACAGGCCAGGAAAAGATACCTGGTCAAATGCAGCCACGTTTGCCTTTGATGTTTTTGAGGGGTTCCAGAGTAGACTGGAAACGATGGCGGCAGCGCTTGATCTCGAGAATGCATACAATAGAGTTCGATATGATATTATGATGACGGCACTGATGGAGAATGGGGTCAATCCCTTGTTGAAGAACTGGATAGCAGCCGTCCGGCATTCTCGTCTGGTTGCTCTCCGTCTGGGTGCATAGACCTCAGAGCCACGTATTTTAAACGCGGTACTGCACAGGGATCTGCAACCGGTGCTCTTTAACGTGTTTACGAGCAAGATTGCACACCTAAAAGCACCTGGGGTTGGAAGGATACTAAGATTTGCAGAGGACATTCTTGCATATAGGTAGGGATAGATAAGGAGCAAATAGCTCAAGAGCTATAGGCGCCAGTAGACAAAGTGATTGACAGGTGCACTGAAGTGAGTGCTGTCATCTACCCGGAACAGGCGGCTATTTTGTGGTGCTATCTGGACAACAGGATTGTGAGAACTGATGTCCCAAGTATCGCGATAGATGGTAGAAGCGTCAACAGAGAGAAAAAACTGAAGTATCTGGGAATCACATTTGACAGTAGCCTGTCCTACAAGGACTATGTGGAGACGGTTGTGACAAGGTCTCAAACGGGACTCAATGCATTTAAAACCATGGCTGCAATGGACACAGAGCAGAGAATGCTTTTCACGCTATACCAGCACTTGATCCTCTCAGTGATTGATTATGGACTAGGACTGCTCACTGTCTCAAAGAATCAGCTGGCGAAAATAGAGTGCGTAGAGAACGAAGCTATGCGGATCATTCTTGGATGCACCAGAGACACCCCAGTAGTGTGTATGCGTTACATCCTTGGTCTGCCGACTGTTGCAGGTAGGCTCAAGGTGATGCAGGCGAAGGCATACCTCAGAGTAGCTGCAGACACAGATTACCCGTTGCATGAGGCGCTGGACACAGTTAATGGTCAGCGACTGATAAGAGGGAAATCATGGATGGCTCAGGCGGAGGATACGATCAGACAGGTGTGCCTCTTGGATAATATTAGGCGAGGAGAGGGGTGGATCAGAGTGCTAGCGGAGCAGTCAGACTTGTGCATAGTTATAATCACATTGAGCCGGGAGTGAAGGGAGTGGCCAGCAGGGGCCACGGATGTGGAAATCCAGCAACTAATTCAGGATAATGCTTGCTCTGGTGATGTGATTATCTACACAGATGGGTCGGTGTTGAGAGGTAGGAGAAGTGCCTGGGGGTTCTTAGCAAAAGCTAATGGTCGACGTTTGGTGCAGGAGAGACTGGCATATAATACCACAACATGTATCTTAAGAATGGAAGTGGAGGCGGTCAGTGCAGCTTTCCGCTGGATGGATAATACGATATACATACACATCATGATTGTAACTGATTCAGAAAGCATGCTGGGGAAGGGGAGGACAGGCAAACTTCGGGCAGAGTGGCTTGCTTCGCTTCGGAGGTCACGGGTGGCAAGCATCGCCTTGATCTTTTCTCCGGGGCATGCCGGTTTGCTGGGGAATGAACAGGCGGACAGATCTGCTGGCTCTGCAGAACTTGGTGGAGTATTGATGCATGACAAGGCAAACGTGGTTGCGGCCTTGTGGGAGCACGTGTACGCCTCGGAGGAGCAAATGGATCACCATGGTCTGGCAAGAATGAGACAGCGAGGAGTGACGAGGGGATCTGGCCGTCGCACGACGCTCAGATTAAATTCCAGAGAACATATAATCAGATTGCTACTGGTACTATTAGTGTTGGAACTCTTCGCTGGCTGCTTAGGATGGGGACGGAGCGCTTATGGGAATGCCCCGAATGCTGTGATGTCGGTTCCTAAATCAATAAATCAATCAATCAATCAATCAATTAATCATTTATTTGGGATATAACTTATCTCGCAGGTTTTGACTGATTTTGCGCAAATGTTATTTAGACACCATCTCATTATGATAGTGTGAGATAGGTCATTCCACTTCAACATCATCAGTCACAGATTAGACATTTCTAGAACGGTGTTGATGTCTGATCAGGTCACTCTAATATGGTCAGTTCTCAACAAGTCTTCAGCTTCGTCTGTACTCTTCCTGCCATTACTTGGATACATAACTTAGATGTATCATGTACTCCCCCTTCTGCCTGCGTTCCCCTAGATTTTGTGTATCGCGATATTACATGTATCCCTCCTCCCCCCGTAAAATTTACGCTCAACACCATCGATCCTCTTCTGTTTTGAATGCGAAATGATGCATTATTGACAACCATTTTTTTTTTTTCATTTTTTTTTTTTGCGACAATCAAAATGCATAATTTCTAAATATTGTCTTTTATAAATTTGTTAGTGCAACAGGTTCTTACAACTTGTTTATCCTCTACTAAACGTTATCCACTCTCCAAAATATCAACTAAGGAACCCTTTGAGGCCATTAGGACAGTTCATAAATGAACACACACGTATTGTTGGGCACTCATAGAAATAGAGGAAAGAAGTAGAGATTAGAGGACCCACTAGACAACATAAACATTGAAAGCTATAGTTACCGACCTGATTCGAACCTGTCACCTCCAAATGACGACAGCGCCTCGCTGTAGGAACATGTGTACTTAGACGCATGACTATAGGGTGTCTAACTGGTCATGTACTTGGACGGATGACTATAGTGTGTCTAACTGGTCATGTACTTAGACGCATGACTATAGGGTGTCTAACTGGTCATGTACTTGGACGCATGACTATAGTGTGTCTAACTGGTCATGTACTTGGACGCATGACTATAGGGTGTCTAACTGGTCATGTACTTAGACGCATGACTATAAGGTGTCTAACTGGTCATGTACTTGGACGCATGACTATAGTGTGTCTAACTGGTCATGTACTTGGACGCATGACTATAGTGTGTCTAACTGGTCATGTACTTGGACGCATGACTATAAGGTGTCTAACTGGTCATGTACTTGGACGCATGACTATAAGGTGTCTAACTGGTCATGTACTTGGACGCATGACTATATGGTGTCTAACTGGTCATGTACTTGGACGCATGACTATAGTATGTCTAACTGGTCATGTACTTGGACGCATGACTATAAGGTGTCTAACTGGTCATGTACTTGGACGCATGACTATAGTATGTCTAACTGGTCATGTACTTGGACGCATGACTATAAGGTGTCTAACTGGTCATGTACTTGGACGCATGACTATAGTATGTCTAACTGGTTATGTACTTGGACGCATGACTATAGTATGTCTAACTGGTCATGTACTTGGACGCATGACTATAGTATGTCTAACTGGTCATGTACTTGGACGCATGACTATAAGGTGTCTAACTGGTCATGTACTTGGACGCATGACTATAGTATGTCTAACTGGTCATGTACTTGGACGCATGACTATAAGGTGTCTAACTGGTCATGTACTTGGACGCATGACTATAGTATGTCTAACTGGTCATGTACTTGGACGCATGACTATAAGGTGTCTAACTGGTCATGTACTTGGACACATGACTATAGGGTGTCTAACTGGTCATGTACTTGGACGCATGCCTATATGGTGTCTAACTGGTCATGTACTTGGACGCATGACTATAGGGTGTCTAACTGGTCATGTACTTGGACGCATGACTATAGGGTGTCTAACTGGTCATGTACTTGGACGCATGACTATATGGTGTCTAACTGGTCATGTACTTGGACGCATGACTATAGTATGTCTAACTGGTCATGTACTTGGACGCATGACTATAGGGTGTCTAACTGGTCATGTACTTGGACGCATGACTATAGTATGTCTAACTGGTCATGTACTTGGACGCATGACTATAGTATGTCTAACTGGTCATGTACTTACACGCATGACTATATGGTGTCTAACTGGTCATGTACTTGGACGCATGACTATAGTATGTCTAACTGGTCATGTACTTGGACGCATGACAATAGGGTGTCTAACTGGTCATGTACTTGGACGCATGACTATATGGTGTCTAACTGGTCATGTACTTGGACGCATGACTATATGGTGTCTAACTGGTCATGTACTTGGACGCATGACTATATGGTGTCTAACTGGTCATGTACTTGGACGCATGACTATAGGGTGTCTAAATGGTCATGTACTTGGACGCATGACTATAGGGTGTCTAACTGGTCATGTACTTGGACGCATGACTATATGGTGTCTAACTGGTCATGTACTTGGACGCATGACTATAGTATGTCTAACTGGTCATGTACTTGGACGCATGACTATAGTATGTCTAACTGGTCATGTACTTACACGCATGACTATAGGGTGTCTAACTGGTCATGTACTTGGACGCATGACTATAGTATGTCTAACTGGTCATGTACTTGGACGCATGACTATAGGGTGTCTAAATGGTCATGCGCTATACATTTTCCCTGTTCCTACTTCTTCATTAAATCTCCTAGTATTATTTTTATTTCACGTGTTTTAGTTTGAGACATCCCAATTTCTACTTCATTGTAAAAGTGTTGTATTTCTTCCACACTATTGCTTGTTTATGCTGTGTATACTTGTATAATATTTATATCTGGGTATTTGCATTTCATTTTTACCGTAATAACTATTTCTGAAATACGCGAGTAATCATTGACTGATATAGAATTTTGTTTTATTGCATCTATAAAATAGTAGACCTACTCCTTATTCATGTGTATCCCGACCTGAATAAATTATTGTAAGTCGGTTATAATTTTACCCGATCCCTTCTATCTCATCTAATTTATGCCTAGAATATCTATTTCACGCTTTCCATTTCTCTTATAACATTGTTACATTTTCCTAACTCATTTAGTATCCTAACATTCCATGTTCTCATTCTTCAAATATCCACTGTAGTTATGGTCGCAATGTATAGGTGGGGGGGGGGGGGGGGGGGGGTGTTGAACTATTTCACAGGCGTCGCTCAGCTCTCTTGATTTGTTGGTATTTATCGCCTTCAATATATATTTTTTTGTTTGTTTAATATTTTCTTTTTTTATGTACCGTATCTTTTTGTTTCCATTATATGTTCCCTACATGAAACATGTTATTACGAAATAGGGAGTCATTGATCACAACAGTAGTGGGGATATATTAGCTATTGTGTCAATAATGCAACTCATTTGTCTAGTCGTTGTAACCGAATTCTTAAAGTTGTAAATTCATTTCGAAAGGTCGATCCATAATTGCTCCAATCCTATGCCAGTGAAAACCTTACGGAATACTCAGTCGCATGTGAACTCGCACAGAAAACATCAGCCTCGTTAGGATCAAATTGCGTCAGCACCGACTAGCTTCTTTAACTGAATATGCAGTTCATTGTCGAGGTAGACGGCTGTCCGAACACACACAGAAACAGCCCACACATTCGTTAGCGTATAAGACATTTCTCGGAGATTTTTTGGGGGTTTAAAATCCTTTCTTAAAGTTGCATATCCCATACAGCATTTTCGGCTGTTGTTGATGTTCTTGGCAAGACTACGCTCAGTAGTTTGCCTTTGCTTTCTGAGCTACCGGCTCACATACCCAGTAAGTAACCAACCCGACGCGATCCACTGCCGAATCTCGCGCAGCTGTGTTCCTCACGTGGATATTCGGGATTACGGAGAAAGTCGTTAACCTCTTCGCCAGGGAGACCGGCTTCCTCGGAGCACTGGCAAAAATACACAGTCTACCATATTGTAGATCTGACTTTCACAACACAGTCATCGTGGACACAAACAACAAGAGCCTAGAAAACATCAACACTGTCGTACCAAACATTTAACTCAGTGGCTGGGTGAAGAAACCGGGTCCTACAAGTTCAAACAGAGGGGAATTGCATTACTACACCTTGCCAGAAGACAGCTCTCTAAGGTCTTACCAAGCCACCGGCCCCATCGCCATGTCGGTCAGGTATCAACACTCAAATAGCTCAGAGATTACAGCAATCATTAGAGCACACATGTTAATGCATTGAGTGGCATTGAGCATGTGTTACTATCGCCATATAAATAACATCACTTGATGGCTGATATGGTCAAAATCAATGCGGCCTCTTTTATCTCCCAACACGGTTCTTGGCAACCCATTTTAGGATGAATCAACTTGGCAGCCAAGTCAATGGTATTTGTTGCAGATTCCCGCTACAAGAGGGATTCGTAGACATGACCAGCTGCCGGTAAGAAAACATAACAGCCACTGTTCTCCAGCGGCTACCTGATGTATATTACTTACCTCAAAGCCTGTCATTCCTTTAGTAGAGTTTTTTTTCAAATAAACAGTAGTTCTCCTTTTTATCGGAAGTATGTAAGTCAAATGTTCTCCATGCATCCAACCACCACAATACTTGACACCATGGACACAGAGAGAATCGGCGACACAATTATGTGTGTATTCTAAATGAAAATTCCTGAAAGGAGAGAGTTGAGTTGAGTTGAGTTGAGAACCGACATTCCATTTCTTAACTCTTAATTATTATTTAGTTATTGAAAAACAAACTGAACACATGTCTTCTGCATGTTTGGAATCTTCAGCAGAGACACTTCTTCCTCAAGAAGAAATATAACGAAACTATACTAACAAGTGAATACTGAATTTAAGAATCAACATTACTGCATTTGTGGCATTCCCACACAAGTTCTCTGACGTCTCTTTAAAAGCTACCAAAGAGTTCCCATGACGACTCTTTTAGTAACAATTTAATGAATAGTCTCTCTTGCTTTTCATGTACGCTTTCAGCATCACTCAGTCACGCAAAGCACTCCCTACCATACCCGTCTTTCTAGACATTAACGTTACGTCTCTTTAGCCGTAGTCTTCAGCCAGAGAGTCTTAACCTCATCACTGTTATCATACAGTAGCTTTCCAATTAGAGGGTAACTAGCGGCTAGCCTATCAACAGTATCATTGCCTCAGAAACATATGACAGAAAAACCATGATATGCTCACATTCTCCGTTCTGTCGAACTAAACACATCACTCCGCCGGGAACATGACAGTTTCCAATTGTTGAAGCATACTGTGACTATGTGACAAACACGACTCTGGTTTATCTACTCTCTAACCATCGGACGCCTGCCATTACAGTCGCACGTTACGTGTCATACAGACATATGCCACATTTCTTGTTTTCAACAGTGTCCAATTGTCTTCACAATAAAACCCCACTCACTCTGTTCACCTACGACCACAGATATATCGGTGCATATAGTTACATCGCTAGGGTAGGCGTTTTGTTTCATAACCTGTAGTAAGGACACTTCTACAATACGCTCATCCATCCCCTACACTCTATGTAACTACAGCTGTCTGCAATACTTTATTGTTATGGGACCTAAGGACGCACTCGGCCCATGGTCAACTTGTGCAATGTCCGCAGACCTGACTGCCTGTATCTTTAGCTTGTGTCATCCAAGGCATGCGTCTCTTCAATCGATGCTCGCTGCTGATGGTGTCATTGAAAGCTTGATACAAGGGGTACTCCATGCCTGCTGAAATCCTAAATTACATCTTAGCCCTCAGCACCTTGTACGAGGGCGAGTCAATAAGAAAGTCACAGAGTTATGCAGGAACCGAAGTAAATGTAGTTGGTGTTTTCTACAGGTGTCATTAGGTGACAACAACATCGAATTTTACATTCCTGTTCGTCAGGTGGCGCTAGATGTCTCATGTGCATGCACAGAGAGTAAACGAAATTGCGACCGTACTTACGGGGTGTACAAATAAAGAGCAACGTGATGTGGTGCGGCTAAAGGACTGCATGCAAAGGACATTCATACGGAAATGTTCCTGTTTATGCTGACACATGTTTGTCCCGTAAAGTGGTGCATAGCTGGGTAGAAACAATTTTCTCAAGGACGCTCTAAAATTGTTGATGAAATTCGATCAGGTCGCCCTGTTGATATGGCAACAGATGCATCCGTGCAGCTGGTGGAGGCGATGATTAGAGGTGACAGGCGAGTAACGATAGACTCTGTAGCATCTTTAATAGGGTGCTCACGTGGTTCAGCATACAGCATAATGCATGATCGATTGAAATTTAAGAATGTGTGCTCAAGGTGGGTACCCAGACAATTGAAGGAGGAAAACAAAATGAAACGATTTGGCCTGTCCTTGCATCATATCTGTCGATACGAAGATGAAGCAGAAGACATGCTGAACAGGATTGTTACTGGGGACGAATCATGGCTGCATCACTGCCAGTCCGATTCAAAGCGTACTTCAATGCAATGGAAACATCCTTCTTCGCCTTGTGTCCAAACATTCAAGGTTACGCCATCACCAGGAAAGGTTATTCTGACAGTGTTATGGGATTATCAAAGGGTGCTTTTAACCAATTTCAAGAAGAAAGGTGACAATGTGAATTCTGAATCGTACTGTGAAGTTCTATCGATGCTTCCTGATGAAATTCGAAGAAAACTTCCAGGACTGCTGACTAGAGGAGTGTTGCTTCTTCATGACAACGTAAGACCACATACGGCTCGATTATCATATTTAGTTATTTTTCTACATCCATTTGTGACTTACTTATTAACCTCCTCTCTTGCACGTTATTGCCTGGGTGACAGGGTCAGTACGAGGCGTGTTTTTTAAGTAAGTCCTATTGTGACCACACAGACAAACACCGATGGAAAACGGACATGTGAATATGCAGTATGTTTATGTGGTTCATTAGCTTGCTGTGTGCTATTTTTTTCACTGTCGAAATCTTGTTTGGTGCTGTGTGTCTGTGATTTATAATGAGTGCAAAAATGAATACTCCCGCCAGCTGCGAGGTTGGTGCTGTGATCCGTTGTTTGCTAGCAAAAAACAACACTGCTGCAGAAATTCACAGGCAACTCATGGAGGTTTATGGGCCAGATGTCATGACTGATAGTATGTTTAGGAAATGATGTTGAATGTTTAAAACACATATATCCATGATGAAGAGCGTAGCGGTTGGCTGAGTGTGGTGACAGACGATTTGGTCGAAGAAGTGAACCAAACAATTCAGGACAATCGTCGTTTCACAATTTCTGCATTGTCTGTCGAATTTTCGGAAGTTTCACGTTTACTGATTTATGACATTGTGACAAGAATCCTTGGATACAAAATGTTGTGTGCCAGATGGGTACTGAAAATGTTAACCGATGAACACAAGCAGAAACGAATGGCTTCGGCTCTAATATTTTTTTTTTTTTGCAGCGCTATCAAAATGAAGGAGATGAATTTTTGGGGCACATTGTTACTGGAGATAAAACTTGGATTTCCTACACAAACATCGAATCAAAGCAACAGTCGATGCAATGGCGACACTCATGGTCCCCGAAAGCAAAGAAGTTTAAGCAAGCACCTTCTGTCAAAAAGATCATGGCCACTGTTTTCTGGGACAAAAAAAAGTTGCCTTGTTTATTGATTTTCTAGAACGTGGAAAGACAGTTAATGTTAAATTATATTGTGACATTCTGATAAAACTTAGACGTGCCATCCAAAACAAAAGTCCTGGGTTGCTGTCCTCTGGAATTTTGCTTTTACACGATAACCCTCGACCTCGCGTCGCATATCCATCCATCCATCATGTGCCATGCCGGTAAGCGTGGGCGGTCATGTTCTGCCATCTCACTCGATCAACAGAGTCGTGGATCAGTTCCGTGTTTCTGTCTCGACCATGCCACAAGGCCAAGCCATCCAGATACTTGTTTCTAGGTCTTCCCCTTGGTCTGTTCCCCTCGATCTTACAGTTGTCACCAAGTTCTCCAAATCATTTCTTCTCATAACATGCCCAAAAAATTGTGACTGTCTACGTCTAATGTCTCTGATCAGTTTACGATCTTCATTTGTTTCTTGAAGGACTTGTTCATTGGTCTTTCTGGCTGTCCATGGTATTCTTTGCATTTTCCTCAGAAACCACATTTCTACAGCCATCAGATGTTTTTCAGCCTGGCTGCTCATTGTCCAAGCTTCACATCCATATAAAAGTACAGGTTCTATGTAGCATCTCAACACTCTTTTTCTCGTTTCAATTGACATCTTTTTATTGGTCAGTATGTTTTTCATCTTGCTAAAGGCTACTTTTGCCATGGCGATCCTTGTTCTAATCTCTTCAAGGCATCTCCCATCAGATGTTATTACTGTTCCGAGATAATTGTACCTATTCACTTGTTGAAGAATATTCCCATTTACTTGTATATTACACTGTGGTATTTCGTTCTTCCTAGTGACGACCATAATCTGTGTCTTTTTACAATTTAATTCTAACCCTTCTTGTTCACTGTGTGTAACAACCGCATCTGAAACTGTTCAATTGTTGGAAAAATTTCACTAGGAAACTGTTGACCACGCGCCCTACGGCCCCGATCTGGCGCCAAGTGGTTACCACCTTTTCATGCACCTAAAGAAGTGGCTGGCATACCAACGGTTTGAAACTGATGATGAACTGCAGACAGGTGTTAATGAATGGTTCAAGACACTGGAGGCAGACTTCTACGACATTGGAATTAAGAACCTGGTGCCACGATACCGAAAATGTGTTTAAGTCAATGGTGACTATGTTGAGAAATAATGTAAATGTGTGGTTCACTTTTGGCTGCAATAAATCAATTTTATATATCATTTTTTTTTTAAAATTTTATACCGGGACTTACTTAAAACACGCGCCTCGTATATGATGCATACAATTCAATAGGTGAACGCCAAGCACAGCCAACAATTGCTCGTCAGAAATTATTTGTGGGAGCTAGATTCACCAAATAAATTAGAGAACTTGGTGACAACTGGCAAGATTCAGGAAAAGGGACAAGGGGAAGGCGGAGAAGTAAATACAAGGCTGGCTTTGCCAAGTGACATTTTCTAGATCAGAACAAAGAGCTGATCCACGACTCTGGTGATCGTGTGAGATCGCGAAACATGACCGCCCACTCTTATTGGAACGGTACATGATGATGTTGATGATGATGATGAACTTCACCTGCTGGCTATGGAATATTGCAAACATTCCTGTGTAATATTCAGTTCACTTCAATTATCGTATTGTGGCAAACTGTGAATAAAATGCTGTACTTCGTGTTCGCCTATGCCACCACTTTCAGAGAAGGGTCTTGGTACTATCTAATACAGTGGTTCTAAAGCTTTTCAAGCAGAGGGCCATATCTACTATTTTCGGTAGTTAAGTGGGCCACAACGTTATAAAATTATAAAAGTCGTGCAATATCATTCTTACCTTTCTTAACTTTCGTCAACAAAATTCTAAAACTGTAAAGACAGTCAGTGTCAATACTACACTGCGGTCATTTTTTTGGGGGGTTTAAAATCAAAAGTTCATTTAACAATAAATTTTAAATCAGTTTCGAACATAGCTATTAATGTAATTAATTTATAATTGTAACTATTCTTCAAAACAAGTTACTTAAGTTCAGATGCCAGTTTATCAATGTCTGGGCACAAATCTGTCGTGCCCAAAGTCATAAGCGCAGCTACGTTACTGTCGATAAGTCTGGAACGTTGTTGGTTTTTTTTTTTTTTTTTATAACGGTCATTGCGGAAAATGACTGCTCTCATCTGTAAGTCGAACCAAAACGACAAATGTATCTCTGGGTGAATGAACGCAAGTGTTCAAATTGTTCGACAGGCAATAGTC
>OY992890.1:17490876-17545876 GCA_963921405.1 Cepaea hortensis
GTCTTACTCGGTAGGGGAAAGACGCGCAGAGACATGACCCGGGCATGTCTGCTCCTAGAGAATGGTAAGAAGATAAACGGGTCGAAAAATTCGGGGAAGAGGTACGACATCTGACGAGCAGAAGCCCCCTGCCGTGTTTGCTCTGAGACGGAGTTTTTATCACTGTGACCGGCACTGTCGTTTAACGGAGTGGATGTTATGAGATCAACGCAGGCAATATGAAAGCATGCCTTCAGAAAACAATGACAAACTAAAGAACACAATTTCTTAGTGAAACCCAAGCAGTCTAAAATAAGATGCTAGAAATGATTGCAACGATCATGCGATTAACTTTAAGTAAAGAATATTCTCACGATGTTGTTAGTTGATTAGTTCGTGAGATGGGTCGTTGTCTAGGTAACGATGCTCTTGGTGTGTCAATTGAGCTATCTAACTGTCTCACAATGCAACTCACCCCAGTAATACACATCCATCAGTCATTAAACAAGATTGGGTTGGCGCACATAATCCTTTAATACATAAAGAACACGGACAAACGGAACACAACTGTATATCCAAAAACAATATAATCCATAGAATATAAATATCTCCTCACAATTTAACCCGTACACATCACTGTCTTCTCACGGCCTGCTTCATATCAATCCACACGACAGGTAATCCAGCTACTATCCCCGGCTGGACCTCATACATCACAACCCACACACTGGGTCTAGTCTCCCCTAACTATAAACCCACTCTGGGTTCAGGCCTCCATTAACTATCCAACCCCCACTGGATTTCAAGCCTGTATTCACCACTGGGAGAACAACACAACAAAAGATCTGACCGCAGTCAGTCTAAACTCCAACGTATTAGCCCAACGATCAGCTCGGCGATAAAACATCAACTGCCTGAAGTCCCTTGACTTTACACAAACCCAAACTGTCCTTCACCCATCCACCCTGGGGTCTCCACTCACATCCGCCCCATTATTTCTCAGGGTCGACTGTTTTTCTCGTAGCCAGGTCATTCACCTTACTGTCAATGACCCAGGCATAAGTCAAATATATTATTGTAAGAGTCATTATTGATACCTATCTTTAAGAAAGGAGACAAGTTCCAATGTGGAAATTATAGAGTAATATCACTACTGTCCACAAGCTATAAGATACTATCCGCAGTATTACTAAATAGACTAAAACCATATTCAGAAGACATATTAGGTGACTACCAGGCGGGTTTTAGACAAAACAGATCAACAATAGATCAGATATTTATCTTACGACAAATAGCCGAGAAAAATTGGGAATATAAAAGAGATCTCCATAACATTTTTGTAGATTTTAAAAAGGCTTATGATAGTGTCCATAGGAATAGTCTATGGAATGCTATGCAGGAATTTGGAATACCAAGGAAGTTAATCAACATGACCAGACTATGCATGGAAGATACTTATAATATAGTAACATATAAAGGCAGGGAATCAGACCCCTTCCAAATAACATCTGGCTTGAAACAGGGTGATGCACCATCGCCGCTACTCCTCAATCTGGCTCTAGAGAAAGCTGTAGGGAAGGTAAAGGAGGAATGCGATATTGGAGGAGCATCCAAGCTGCTTGGTTATGCAGATGATATATTATAGGGCAAAGTGAACAAAAGACATTGGAAATATTGACTCACTTAAAGGAAAAAGCCCAACAGATGGGGCTGGTTATCAATCAAGATAAGACAGAATATATGGTAATTTCAAGAGACGGAATGGCTAAAAACTCTGGCCACATACAAATAGATAATATGACCATTAAAAGAACGGAAACATGCAAATACCTGGGTACAATCTTCAACTGCTCCAACATCATAAGGGAAGAAATACAAGCTAGAATCAACTCTGGAAATAAGATATACTATGCACTACAACATCTACTAAAATCAAATGTGCTATCTCGTAACACCAAAATCACAATATACAAAACACTGATAAGACCAGTTGTGCTGTATGGCTCTGAAACCTGGAGTACAAAGAAAGGAGACGAAGCCTTGTTACAAACCTTTTAGAACACAATTTTAAGACGCATCTTTGGACCCATTAGGGATACAGAAAGTGGAGAGTGGAAAAGAAGAAGTAACAAAGACATTTATAATCTGTTTAAGTCCCCGCTAATCACTGGTATCATGAAGGCTAATAGACTACAATGGCTGGGACATATAGAAAGAAGGGAAGATAATAGGGAAACAAAACTCGCTTACACTCAGGAAATAAATGACCGTAGACCCCGAGGTAGACCAAGAAGGCGGTGGAGTGATAATACATATACCAGTGTTTCCCAACCTTTTTTGTGCCATGCCCCACTTAAGCCTTTCTAAAATTCATATTGCCCCCCTCCCCCGCCCCAGGCCCCCCCCCCTCAACATATACATTATGTTTAATATTCAAAATTTGAAATGTTCACTAAAGAAACTTGAATGATAGGTTTTAGGAAGAAATCACTAGGTAATTATTGAACAAACACAGTAAGTAAATTTTCAAAACATATAATGGAGAACTGAAATTCAAGTACAAAATAATTTTAATGAAAGATTTTTCTATATTATTTTAATTATTAGTAATTATTTATTATTTAAATTTAGTGAGATCCTTGCGCTTGATGCTTGCTGCAAAGAGATCTTATGTCAGGTTCCAATTTAGTTAACTTCAGTCTCAAGTCTCCCCGTTTTGTTATATTCAGCTGATTTCTTCCATTTTCGAATTGCCCCCCTTAACAGTCAAATTGCCCCCCTGTGGGGCGTGGGCCCCACGTTGGGAAACACTGACATATACAGACCTACAAGCACTTGGAATCAACGACTGGCAAGAGAAGGTCCACCAGAGAGACAAATGGAGACGGGTTGTATCTGCAGCAAAGAACCTCAATGGCTCGGAACGCTGAAGAAGAAGAAGAATTGTATACTAATTGTAATGCCTATTTGGCACAACTGCTAGATTCAATTTTTTATAGCCCAGTCAGCTCTCGTTGGCCGATATTGCTAGTTCCACTACGACAACCTTTGCTTCCCAAGGCATTTAATGGTACTCGTTTCATACTATGTCGACGTGGAAGTCGATGTGAATGTTATACATCTGCCCCGATGCGAATTCGATGCTGATTAGAACTCATTTCCATCGGACGTTTAGGTGAGCGTCACGTCACCAAGGTATCGAGGCCACTTGGAAACATATGGGTAGGATGGGTGAGGAAGTGTTTAATTGTCTGGTAAGGTACTCTTCTTCTTCTTCTTCTTCTTCTTCTTCTTCTTCTTCTTCTTCTTCTTCTTCTTCTTCTTCTTCTTCTTCTTCTTCTTCTTCTTCTTCTTCTTCTTCTTCTTCTTCTTCTTCTTCTTCTTCTTCTTCTTCTTCTTCTTCTTCTTCTTCTTCTTCTTCTTCTTCTTCTTCTTCTTCTTCTTCTTCTTCTTCTTCTTCTTCTTCTTCTTCTTCTTCTTCTTCTTCTTCTTCTTCTTCTTCTTCTTCTTCTTCATCATCTTCTTCTTCTGCTTCTTCTTCAGGATTCCGAGTCATTGAGGTTCTTTGCTGCAGATATAATCCGTCTCCATTCGTCTCTCTGGTTGACCTTCTCTTGCCAGTCGTTGATTCCAAGTGCTTGTAGATCTGTATATATATTATCTCTCCACAGTCTTCTCGGTCTACCTCGGGATCTACGGTCATTTATTTATAGTGTCCGTACATTCCATGTTCCAAATCTCAAAAGTCCTTTAGTGTATCAAGGTCGATGTCCAAATAAGTCAGTCCGAAATCGAGGCTCATGTATCTGTTTCGTAACATAATGGTTTTTACAGGTGGGGATGTTAACCCCACGCTTCAATCCCTAACCTGGAGGACCAGGGTGTTTCTCTTTGTCTGTTCTCTACCCTTTGACCTGTCCGGATTGGGAGGCCCTGCTGGTATCTACGCTATCGCCGGCATAGTTCTCAGGGTCATTGAGAAACTCAAGCTCCTCCACCACGACAAGGTGGAAACACCATCATGTTAAATAACCGTGCCTTCTGGTGGATGACAGATACATTTAAGATGCATGTCTTGTACAGGACACAAGACCGCAGCAATGATTTTACTATTTCTTATTTACTATGTAAGTGCATGCTCAGTAGTTTGTCATTGTTTTCTGAACGGCCAATGCCCGTACCATTGTCAAAAATTTACACACGGCGGTTTGCTTCCACATCGCCTGCAGTTAATTTAGAACGCATTTTGGGGTTTGCGAATCGCGTCGAATATGCTTGCTTGCTTGCTTGTTTCAAAAACAAAAATTCCAATTTCGGCCTCGTTCAACCTGCTTTTTTAGCCGGGTTAGAGTTGAGGTCCGTGACTTTTTTGAGTTTTTACCCTGTTTTTGTCTGTGCTCTTTTACGAGTGAGTCCTAATTCGGAATGGTTATATAAGCGTTTGTGCCTGTGACGTCAGCTGCGGGATTGGTCGGCGAGTTGTCCTTTGTGTCCGTCTCCTCTGGTAGTTTCTTTGGTCAGTGTAGCGAAACCCCAGTGGCCCATGTCCTCATACCTATCCGCTCAATTCCTTCGGAGTGGGATTCTCTGGGTTACTTTCATAGCCCGAGCATTTGACACGAATACTTTGAAATCTATCTGTTCTTCGGGAAAACCCAATGGCGCGCCTTGCACCAAATAAGAACTAGGGTAATGGTTTGGGCGTGAAAAGTCCGTTGTCAACCTTGTCGGTTGTGGTCGGCACAATGTATTAAAGTTTTAAAGAATTTTACAGATAAAGTGCCGCATCCTACGGCTGGGGTATAAAAGGTAATTTTAGATTAATTGGTCCTGCCAGTCTTGAGCATATTAAGCTTGGTCGTCTCAAATAATGAGACGAATTGGTGAAACGGCAGTCTTGCCAATATGGCTAAGCGTCTAGATCTGGGCATGGCGGGGGAACAAATCGGGGCTATCTTTCTTCCTTTGGCTTTACCTCTGTTTAGTGTCATCTTTCATTTGAATATAAACATTCTATAGCTATGGCATGTCGAGGGGAAGGGCTCCGTGGGGACCGGTTCCACCCATCTGAGTTATATCTTCTTGAGCCAGAAGAGGCGATCCACTGTGCTATCTCTTTCGTCTTTCGGCTGATGGGGTGGGGGGGGGGGGGGTGGGGGGGGCCAGGTGGACCGGGTGGTTCCTTGTCGATAGGAGGATGTTGGGAGTATAAATGGACTTCCCTGTCTCCCTGAGAGAACCTGAACTCATCTGAATATATGGGTTATGTGAGACACGGCCGATACATTGCGGGGACAGCTCAGACAAGAGCGGCGGCCGGACAGGGTAGTTTCCTCTTTCCTGTTCTTGCTAGGGATGGGGGAGGGAGATTCACTGCGGTCCATACAGACCCACTATTATTATATTAGTTAAGAGTAGGAAACATACATAATTACGCACACTACTCCACAATAGCTTTGTCGTGAGAAAGGCAAGGTTTGCAAGTGAGAAGGAAGCTTGAGAAGGTATGTGCCCAATATTAATAAAGGCATGGTATGAGTGTGGAGAGGAGTGTGGTATGAAGATAATTGAATACTAGGTAATTGTATGGATTTTATGTATGGCAACCGACATGCTGAGACCATTGGAATCTCCATGCCGGCTGTATCTGAAGTTTACACCAGAGGCTCTCAAAATTGTTTTAACTTTACAGGATCCTTCTTTTGACGGCGAATATAGCCGGAGGTTTCGACAGAGCATCGACATAGAACTTTATGTTTACTATGAGGTCCCTGCTGCTGTTGGGCTATACCAGATAGAACCACGGCGGGCCCGAACGAATACTTTCAGACACCTCGGCAGGCGTTTCGTTGAGCTGGGATCGAGTATGTTTTCATTTTGGGCTAGATCCCGCCTAAGTCACTGACACACCCGTACATATATCCTATTTATTCTCCTTGAGTATTTCCCCACCAAAATTGTGCCACGTGATCCCAGGGCACTTTCCCTAACCATTGGACACACTACATTCGTGTAGGACACGGAAACTTGGAATCCTGGATTTATGGAACCCTGTTGTTCGAACAACCTACGCGGGAAATAAAGACCAGTGAACTTGCCATGAGGTGGTTGTGAATTCATGGGACAATATGGAAAACGATGAGCTAGGAGATTTATATTTGTGTTGATATTGTATGGACTAGTTTTCTCTCTAGATTGTGTGTAGATGTTTATGAGTTAATTGTCAGATATTGTTTTTTCTCTGTGCTGTTATGTATTGAGTTATTAAATTTACAATTACAAATATGTTGAAGAACGTCATGTGGTATGCGTGTCAGCCAGAACGACCCTGCAGGAAATAGGTCCTTAGGTCGAATAGAGAGTGACAGTGAGTCCGGGGGAAACGGAGGAGGGTTGGCAGGGAAAGACCTATTTAAAGCCAGGGCTATGAAATATACATGAGAAAATTGAGACATAGTTATTTGGGACCCTCCACATAGCTTGTTACAATTTCTGGGGGCACGTCGCGGGATATTTTAAATCCTGGTGGAGCTCTGGCTGATATAGGGATAGGGGACAGATGTTCTGGTCTAATATCAATAGGTTCTGCTTACCGTACCTGGCTATTGTCTATACTCTTCCTGACACAGACTGACGACATACGAAGTGTTGTGGTCGTGTATTATATCCATTTGTCCTTTACCTATTCACTTACCCTCTGAGTTAAGATGGCATCCGCGAAATTTAATGTGGCTGAAGTGCAGGCTACAGGGCGTGAGATAGGCTATGAAGGGGCTGAGTTACAGAAATATGTTCAAGAAGTGGAGAGAGATTTTCGACAAGCTGAGCGCGAAGCTAAGAAAATTGAGGCAGAGCGCAAAGCTAAGAAATTCGAGGCAGAGCGCGAGGCTAAGAAAATCGAGGCAGAGCGCGAAGCAAAGAAAATTGAGGCTGAGGCTAGGAAGATGGAGGCCGAACAGGCAGCCAGAGACCATGAGTTCCGTATGAGGGAGTTGGAGCTGAAAGCTCAAGCTGCCAAGGAAGGCGAGGGTGCAGTTGGAGGCGCAGTTCTCCCTGACTCAACAACTTCTAGCGGCGGTCCATACCAGGCAATGAAGTTCCCATTACTCCCGTTCGATGAACACAAAGATAAGATCGACCAGTATCTTCACAGATTTCAGTCGATGGCTTTGGCTATGGGATTGGAACGTGGGAAATGGTACTTGAAACTCTCACAGGGCCTGAGGGGGACCGCGTATGAGGTCTATTTAAGGTTGCCACCTGGTATGGAGAATGACTATGAGGCCCTGGAAAAGGCATTATTGAAAAGGTTCCAGATGACAGCCCATACTTACCGACAACAGTTCAGAAAGTCGAGGAGAGAGCCAGGAGAGATGTTCTCAGCATACAGTGTTAGACTTAAGTCTTACCTTTTGAAATGGATGTCATTAGCAGGATTTGCCAACGACTATGAAAGTTTAGAAGAATTAGTGGTCGTGGACCAAATGAAGAGGATGATGCCTAAGCCATTGCAAACCTTCTTGGTTGAAAATGGGACAGAAAGGTTAGACGTAGTCAACACATTGGCGGAAAGGTATGTGCTAGCTCATGGGGATAATGGGGAACTGGCACAACCCAATCTCCGATCACCAGACACTGGGTCTGGAAAGAAGAAGAACCCCAAACCCACTCACACCAAAAAGGAGGATCCTTTCGAAAAAGTTCCCATTAAGAAACCCTCTGGTAAGAGTCCACCTGGATCTCCCAAAAGAAAGTGGAGTGAAAAGTGGTGCGCCTTCTGCAAATCTCCCACACACAATACGGCCGATTGCAGGCGCAAACAGAAAGACTCTCACTATGCTGCCTGTCTTGTAGAAACCGGGGAGGGGTCTAACAAGGAGGTAGAAGGGAGGGATCCTGGGAACAAAGATTCAGAAAAACCACCAGTAGTAGAGACGGTTCTTGTGAACGGACAACCAGTCGAGTGTCTCTATGACACAGGTCTTCAGTTTGAGGCCGTAATTTCATCACACTTAGTGAGCCCAGAGCAGCTAACCGGGGAATCCATTGAGATTCAAACGGCGACAAAGAGTGCGGTAGCGATGTCTCTTCCAATTGCGAAGGTGGACATCAAATCAAAATATGTTACCGGCACTATTCAGGCAGCCGTTCTGATCGATCCTATCTTCCCGATGATCTTGGGTTGCCGCTACGTCTTCCTAGGGATCCCAAACGAACCCATGTACGTAGGGGCGATGCAAACCAGATCTCAATCGGAAGAGGAGCAGACGCCGGCCTTGATCGTGAATCCCTTGCCTGGGGAGTTACGAGCTGCTCAAAGCCAGGATGCTACGTTGCAACCTTGCTTCAACCAGTTGCCAAAAAGTGCTGACCCACCAAGACGGGGTCAGTATTATATGAAGAATCGGTTACTGTACCGGAGAGCCGGAGTGGAGGAACGCCAGCATGGACAGCTGGTAGTTCCTAAGGCTTATCGGGAACAGCTTCTTCATATGGGACACACCATTTCTTTCAGTGGACATATGGGTGTCGGGGCAACACTTCAGCGCATTTCCTGCCATTACTACTGGCCAGGGATGACTGGAGATGTGCGTAGGTACGTCAAGTCGTGTCCAGAGTGCCAGCGTGTGGCACCAAAACACTGGACGGCTCCGGTAGTCTTGGGTGATATGCCCATTATGAACTCTCCTTTCGAGAGAGTTGCCATCGATCTGGTTGGTCCTCTTCCTCGGACTAGGAAGAGGAATATGTATATTCTGACGATGGTGGATTGCTGTTCCATGTGGGGCGAGGCGATACCGTTGGCCACCATCGACTCTAAGAGAGTGGCTGATGCACTGATGGAGACTTTTACTCGGTTGGGATTTCCAAACCAGATCCTAACGGACAATGGGTCTCAGTTTTGTGGTAAGCTGATGGAGGAAGTCTTTCGTATCTTCCAGACTAACCACATTCACACAAGCCCATACCACCCTCAGTCTAATGGGCAAGTAGAGAGGTTTAATGGTATCTTGATGACCATGCTTAGGAAGCTGGCTCAAGAGAAACCAGACAGATGGGATGAATATATCCCAGCCGCCTTGTTCGCCTATCGGGAGGTTCCCCATGGGTCAACCGGGTTGCCACCAGCCACTCTATTATTCGGGAGGCTAATCAAGGGTCCCTTAGAAGCCTTATTGAGATGTTGGACAGAGGAGGAGACTTCCGAAGAGGTGGTATCTTCCTACAAATACGTCGAGGAGTTAAAGAAGAAACTCCAGACAGGTTGGGCTTTGGCGGCTCAGAATCTGAGAGCGGCCAGAAAGAGACACGCGGCCTACTACAATAGAAGGACGAAAGATAGGTCTCTGAAGGTGGGGGATCGGGTTCTGTTGTTACTTCCAGTAGGTTCCAATAAACACGAGATTGGTTGGCAGGAGCCTTTCCCGGTGGAAAGGGTTGTGTCCCGTACCAATTATGCTATCCGGATCAGGGGGAAATCTAAAATCTTCCACATTAACCTCCTCAAAAAATATGAGGAACGATCCGATGGTACTTCTCTCCCACTCATGACTATGGCGGTCGCGATGGAAACTGAATCGGGCGCAGACGCGGATAGGGAGTATCCTTTACACCCTGGGGAAACCTATAAGGATGTACATATAAATCCTGATCTGTCGGCTGAAGAAACAGAACTAGTCATCCATTTGTTGGAGTCCCATCAACAGATTCTTACCGATCGTCCAGGGCGGACAGGGTTGGTTGAGTTTGATATGACTCTGACTACCCAAGACCCCATTCGCCAAAAAATATATCCAGTGCCCTTTGCGAAAGAGAAGGCCCTGGAAGCCGAAATCCAGAAGCTTCTGGATGATGACATCATAACTCCTTCGACTTCTCCTTATAATGCCGGGGTTGTCTTGTTGAGAAAGCCAAGCGGGGAGCACCGCTTGTGTATTGATTACAGGCATTTAAACAGTTGTACGACATTCCAAGTTGAGCCGTTACCAAACACAAATCAACTGTTTGCCAGATTAAATAGGGCAAAGTACTTTTCAAAAATCGATTTAAGCCGGGGATATTATCAGATCCCTGTGAAGCCTGAGGTTCGGCCCTTGCTCGCTTTCAGTACTCCGAGCGGCCATTACGAATTTAAGGTGATGCCTTTTGGGCTGAGCAATGCGCCCTGTGTGTTCACACGCATGATGAGAAAGTTATTAGACCCTTTAAGGGATCCCTCTGTCGTCTCGTTTATGGATGATATTCTCATCGCTTCTGGCAATCTGAAAGATCACCTGAAATCCTTGGAACAGATCTTCATAAGATTGAAAGAGGAGGGGTTAACTGCCCGTCCAGCCAAATGCATGATTGGCTATCACTCCTTAGAATTTCTGGGACATACTATTACCCCGGGGGGTTTGGTACCGGAAGAAAAGAATGTAGAGAAGGTCAGACTCGCACCCCGTCCTAAATCCAAAAAGGATGTTAGGTCTTTCTTGTCTCTGTGTGGGTTTTACCAGAAATTTATTCCGAAGTTCAACGAAATTGGGGCACCGTTAACCGAAACCCTGAAGAAAGGATCGCCAGATCCTATAGTCTGGACCCCGAGCTGTGAAGAGGCTTATGGGAAGCTGAAACAGGCTTTGGTGGATAGGCCAGACCTGCAACTCCCAAATTTGGAGAAAACGTTTGTTCTAAGAACCGACGCGAGTAACATAGGGATTGGAGCAACTCTGTTGCAGGAAGGGCGAGATGATCCTACTGTGCTATGTCCGGTGGCATATGCCAGTAGAAAACTGTTACCCGCGGAACGGAATTACTCAACCGTCGAACGGGAATGTCTGGCTCTAGTGTGGGCGGTACAGAAATTTCAACCTTATCTGTATGGAGTACCGTTCAAAGTGCAGTCCGACCATCAACCTCTGACGTTTTTGGCAACTTCTAAGAAACTGAACGCAAGGTTAATGAGATGGTCATTGCTCTTACAACCGTATCAGTTCACGGTCGAATACATCCCCGGAAGGGATAATGTGGGAGCGGATTTTATGTCACGGCATCCTATGGTAGAAGATGAGGGGGAGGTAATTCGAACAGAACCTCTGGCAGTTGAAAGTTCGTAGGGTTCGACTTTCTTAAGAGGGGGCCTATGTAGCGAAACCCCAGTGGCCCATGTCCTCATACCTATCCGCTCAATTCCTTCGGAGTGGGATTCTCTGGGTTACTTTCATAGCCCGAGCATTTGACACGAATACTTTGAAATCTATCTGTTCTTCGGGAAAACCCAATGGCGCGCCTTGCACCAAATAAGAACTAGGGTAATGGTTTGGGCGTGAAAAGTCCGTTGTCAACCTTGTCGGTTGTGGTCGGCACAATGTATTAAAGTTTTAAAGAATTTTACAGATAAAGTGCCGCATCCTACGGCTGGGGTATAAAAGGTAATTTTAGATTAATTGGTCCTGCCAGTCTTGAGCATATTAAGCTTGGTCGTCTCAAATAATGAGACGAATTGGTGAAACGGCAGTCTTGCCAATATGGCTAAGCGTCTAGATCTGGGCATGGCGGGGGAACAAATCGGGGCTATCTTTCTTCCTTTGGCTTTACCTCTGTTTAGTGTCATCTTTCATTTGAATATAAACATTCTATAGCTATGGCATGTCGAGGGGAAGGGCTCCGTGGGGACCGGTTCCACCCATCTGAGTTATATCTTCTTGAGCCAGAAGAGGCGATCCACTGTGCTATCTCTTTCGTCTTTCGGCTGATGGGGGGGGGGGGCAGGTGGACCGGGTGGTTCCTTGTCGATAGGAGGATGTTGGGAGTATAAATGGACTTCCCTGTCTCCCTGAGAGAACCTGAACTCATCTGAATATATGGGTTATGTGAGACACGGCCTATACATTGCGGGGACAGCTCAGACAAGAGCGGCGGCCGGACAGGGTAGTTTCCTCTTTCCTGTTCTTGCTAGGGATGGGGGAGGGAGATTCACTGCGGTCCATACAGACCCACTATTATTATATTAGTTAAGAGTAGGAAACATACATAATTACGCAAACTACTCCACAATAGCTTTGTCGTGAGAAAGGCAAGGTTTGCAAGTGAGAGGGAAGCTTGAGAAGGTATGTGCCCAATATTAATAAAGGCATGGTATGAGTGTGGAGAGGAGTGTGGTATGAAGATAATTGAATACTAGGTAATTGTATGGATTTTATGTATGGCAACCGACATGCTGAGACCATTGGAATCTCCATGCCGGCTGTATCTGAAGTTTACACCAGAGGCTCTCAAAATTGTTTTAACTTTACAGGATCCTTCTTTTGACGGCGAATATAGCCGGAGGTTTCGACAGAGCATCGACATAGAACTTTATGTTTACTATGAGGTCCCTGCTGCTGTTGGGCTATACCAGATAGAACCACGGCGGGCCCGAACGAATACTTTCAGACACCTCGGCAGGCGTTTCGTTGAGCTGGGATCGAGTATGTTTTCATTTTGGGCTAGATCCCGCCTAAGTCACTGACACACCCGTACATATATCCTATTTATTCTCCTTGAGTATTTCCCCACCAAAATTGTGCCACGTGATCCCAGGGCACTTTCCCTAACCATTGGACACACTACATTCGTGTAGGACACGGAAACATGGAATCCTGGATTTATGGAACCCTGTTGTTCGAACAACCTACGCGGGAAATAAAGACCAGTGAACTTGCCATGAGGTGGTTGTGAATTCATGGGACAATATGGAAAACGATGAGCTAGGAGATTTATATTTGTGTTGATATTGTATGGACTAGTTTTCTCTCTAGATTGTGTGTAGATGTTTATGAGTTAATTGTCAGATATTGTTTTTTCTCTGTGCTGTTATGAATTGAGTTATTAAATTTACAATTACAAATATGTTGAAGAACGTCATGTTGTATGCGTGTCAGCCAGAACGACCCTGCAGGAAATAGGTCCTGAGGTCGAAAGAGAGAGTGACAGTGAGTCCGGGGGAAACGGAGGAGGGTTGGCAGGGAAAGACCTATTTAAAGCCAGGGCTATGAAATATACATGAGAAAATTGAGACATAGTTATTTGGGACCCTCCACATAGCTTGTTACAGTCAGTGAAGGCTCCTGGTTCGTATGGTTTTACTGGTTGCAGTTAATATAAGGTATCTATATTATGGGCATAAACAGGTTTGCGGACTTGTAGTCTTCTTTGCCGTTCCATCTCGTCGTGACCAATATGTGTCGCCAATATGTATGTATATATATATACCACTCGGGGGTGGTGAATAGGTGGGCCTTGCGTTTAATAATAGGTCTGTCGTGTTTACTCCCAGGAACATGTTACCCAGAGGCTGAATGAACTGGGAACTCTGTAAAATTAAACAAACAAACAAACAAAAAATAATCTCCGACTAGATGGGATTCGACTACCAAATCACAGCGCCGGCAGGGAAAGGTTGTAGCCATCGCACTATTATAACATACTATGTGTTAGTATCTAGTGCTCTTTCTCTTAGACCAATGAGTGCTTATCAGTAACCATACATATATTACTTAAAACTATTCTTTAATGAATTTGATATATTTTTGCCTCGTTTACCTATTGTCTGCTAGCTTTCACTTGCTCTCCTAGCGATTACTGTTGGCAATGAATCTTGCGAGAATCAATGATCTTATGCCTATGCCGTAAAATGTTACGCCATAATCAAGACCTATCTACTGACTACACTCCAGCTCCAGCCACATCCGTATGCACATATGATATCACACACACACACACACACACATCACACACACACACGCACACATACACACACACACACACGCATATGCACTCATCCGAGCACCTCCACTTCCCCACAGTCTGTGTTCTCCCCTCGCATTGCTAGGCCAATCTCTGGGGTCGTGACATACTGACGTTTAACCTATTGACCCCCTTTCATCATCATCATCATGTGCCATGCCGGAAAGTGTGGGTGGTCATGTCATCTCACGCGATCACCAAGATCGTTCATCGGCTCAGTGTTCTGGTCTCAACCATACAACATGGTCAAGCCATCTAGGTATTTATTTCTTTGCCCTCCCCTTGTTCTCTTCCCCTCGATCTTGCCAGTTATCACCAAGGTCTCCAATTTATTTCTTCTCATACCGTGACCAAACAATTGTGACTGTCTACGTCTAATTTCTCAGTTTACGGTTTTCAGAGAACTTAGACGTAGAAAGTCAAATTTTTTGTCTCGTTATGAGAAGAGATAAATTGGAGACCTTGATGACAACTGGCAAGATCGAGGGGAAGAGAAAGAAGGGAGGGCATAGAAGTAAATACTTGAATTTTTTGACAACATTGTATGATTCCCTTTACCATACACCCGATTCATTAAATTTATTCGAATCATACATGTTGATACAATGTAAGAATTTCTCCATCCCGTTAGTATTGAAATTCTACGTTGGCTGGTGAAGATGATGACTGAGCGCTTATGGGAATGCCCGATGTGCAATAATATCAGTTCGTGACTCAACTCATCTCACCCACTCAAGGATACAGATATATGTAGTGTTTTTCGTGTAGTTTTGTAGGTGGGTCGTTTTGTTACTTGTGATCGTGCTAGATGTGAAATGAAACTAGAAAAAGAGTGTTGAGGGGATACATAGAATATGTTCTTTTGTATGGATGTGAAACTTGGACAATATGCAGTCAAGCTGAAAAACATTTGATGGCTACAGAAATGTGGCTTCTGAGGAAAATGCAAAGAGTACCATGGACAGATAGAATAACCAATGACCAAGTACTACAGGAGACATATGAAAATCGTAGACTGATTAGAGAAATTAGACGTAGACAGTCAACATTTTTTGGACATGTTATGAGAAGAAATGGATTGGAGAACTTATTGACAACTGGCAAGATTGAGGGGAACAGACCAAGAGGAAGATCGAGAGGAAAATACCTGGATGGCTTGGCCACGTGGCATGGACGAGACAGGAACACTGAGCTGATCCACGACTCTGGTGATCGAGTGAAATGGCGAGTCATGACCGCCCACGCTTTCCGGCATAGCACATGATTGAATGATTGATCGTGCTCTAGTAAAACTTACCATCAACAACTTATTTATGTTGGTGATTCATTCATTCATAACTCTAGAACACTACCAATATGTAGTACACAATAAAGCCAAAGACAAAAATAATATTCTACTGCATAGGAACATAATATACAATTCCTCCATTTTATGCTATACACACAAACAACAGCCATCCTTTGCAGGCATTAGGGTGCCCTGCTATATTAGAACATAAGTGTTCAGTTCTATTTCTCATACTTTGAATCATTGCATATATCAACACATTACTCCACTCATGCGCTTGTATCTGATGTATTCCATATCTTCTACTACGCTTTACATTTGTACTGCCTGACACCTTGCCGTCTTGACAGACGATAGTTTGTGCTTCAAGAAGGCATAATAACTATTACCCATGGCGGTAGTGAATGTGACTGATAAGCCAATTCGCGCTTTAAATGTTCCTGCATATGAACACGTGGTCATTTTCACAATCATGCACAATCTTACGTCTCATACGCTCGGTGTGTGACTTATCTGCAATAATTTTCTCCTTTGTCTTTATTCCATTTCTGATGTTTGCCCTCCATGCAACACGTTCAGCGCCGACTTGCTCTCAATGTGCATTATCAATGCCTGTATCAATCATGTCCCGCTTACACACATCTTTGTATCGTAGTAGTGGCCGACCCTGGGATCTCTTACCCATCTGTAATTCACCAAAAAAGATGTCCTTTGGTATTTTACCATCATCCATCCTCCTAAGATGTCCTATCCATCTAAGTCTACGAAGACTGAGCATGGAATAAACCGTCACACAACCTGATCTTTCCAATACTTCAGTATTTGTGATTTTGTCTTGCCACTTAATACCAAGAATTCTTCGCAGACACAGCATATGAAAGCTGTTTAAACGTTTCTCTTGGTGTGAGTAAGTTGTCCAGGTTTCACTGCCATAGAGAAGAGTACTAAAGACACAGGCTTTATAGACAAGGACTGTTGTTTTGGCAGTAAGCTTCCTGGTGTCCTAGACTCTTTTCTTAATCTGTTCATTGTTGTTGCTGCCTTACCAATCCGATTGTTGATTTCCTGATCTAGGGATAATTTGCTATTTACCACTGATCCTAGATATGTAAAATGGTCTACCATCTCTAGTTCGGCGTCATTAATAGAGATTGATGGTACCCCATGTGCACCTTGTGACATAATCTGTGACTTCTGATTGCTAATTGTTAAACCAAGATTAGAACAAGCGTTGGAGAATGCAGATACTAGGCATTGTAATTCTTCCTCAGAGTGGGTCGTAACTGCAGTATCATCTGCAAAAACAACTCTCTGATCAGTACCCTCCTAATTTTGGTCTTGACCTTAAATCTCTGAGCATTGAAGAGGCCATCTGAGCGTGAGTGAATGTATATACCACCATCCTGATCACGAAAGGCATATTTCAGTAGAAGTGAAAAGTATATTCCAAAGAGGGTGGGAGCTAGTGCACAGCCTTGCTTAACTCCACTATTGATTTCATACTCTTCAGAAGTTGCACCATCAAACTTAATTATACCCCTCATGCATGTGTGGAACGATTCCACAATGGGCAGAAGAGCTGGTGGGCAGCCAATATTTTTTAGTGCCTTGAACAGACACTCACGACTGACCAAATAAAATGCCTTTGTGAGGGCGATGAAGGCAATAAGCAGTGGTTGATTCTGTTCACGGCATTTTTCTTGCATTTGTCGCAATGAGAATATTATATCAATGGTAGACCGGCTCTGTCGAAAGCCACACTGTGATTCGGGGTAGACTTGATCTCTGTCAGAGTCTAAAGTAGTGCCAGCAGAGATGCAGGGACATCGTTACGCCCGCCAGCCGAATAGTCCCTAGTGGGGATGCTGTAACATCGTTACGCCCGCCAGGCGAGTAGTAGTTACCTGCCTGCGAGGTTGCCGGCTGACGAGACAGCCAGCGGTCAGGTAAGGACAAAGCAGGACGCACGCAGGCCGTGTGAAGCCACTTCAGGTGGGCAGGAGCGTTGCGAGAAATAGCCAGACAGCTCTGGGACTCGGACTCGACTGGACGTATGATGGGATAAAGGCTTGTGTAGTTTCTGTGGCCCGAAAGTCGAGAGCTTGTACATCTTGCGAGACTGATTGTAAGCTGTGGGTGCTTGTAAGTGTATTGTGATAATTTATGTATTGTGATGATCATCTCTAGATCGTGATCTGTAAATAAATCTATCGAAACTTAGTGTCGTTGAGTCTCAAGTCAAATCACGTTGTATTTGTACTGTCTCACATGTGTTAGGTTAACGAGCCAGGTTTAAGACCCTGACATGTGTGGACGTGGTGGCATTCGTCCGGCTTTAAAATGAACGTAGTTTAGATAATTAACATTTAAAACCTAGATTTCTGAACTTAGAAATTGTTTGTTCAACTTTAGAGTACATTTAAATGTGATTGTGAAGGCTCATTATAATATATATTATTACATTGTTTGAACATGGAGACTAAATGTAAACGTACAGTGCATACATATTGTTTGATCTTGTAAACGTGTAAAACATTTGTGATTGTTGAACTTGTCACCGTTTTGACCTTGTCGACATTGTGAAGTTGTCGCCATTGTGACCTTGTCGCCATCTTGTAAACTTGATGTCTATGTCCTTACTGAATGTCATCTTGATGTAAGTGATGTGTCATCAATGTTGTATAGTGTTGAGATATAGTTAGATTGTCTTTGAAAAGTGAATTGTGGAAAGCAGAAAGTTTCGGAAAGAAAGTGACTTGTGATTTTGAAAAAAAAATTGTTGACGGACAACATTACGACCTACAATTATACTCAACGCCATACAAACCTAATCAAAACTTAGTGACAAGCATACACACCACATCAAACAGACGTTAATTTATTTCCTCCAAAAACAAAGCAGGTTTTCTGTGCCATCTGAAACCCTTGCCCGTAGAGGTCATTGATGTTTTGAAATAGCGACCCTACAGTTCCTAGTCCGAATTTCAATCGTTCTTCACCGCATCCAGGACACTTGAGTATATTTTTTTTTCTATATACTTTCGGATGCAAATTTAGGCACATATTGCAAATAGAACACAATTGTAAATTGTTCACGTTACTAACAACTTGTAACAAATTGTGTGTCTGATATTTCATTTGCATTTTCCATCATATCGTCATTAAATGATTTCATCGATATGGGGTTGAAG
This sequence comes from Cepaea hortensis, assembly GCA_963921405.1. NCBI lineage: Eukaryota > Metazoa > Mollusca > Gastropoda > Stylommatophora > Helicidae > Cepaea > Cepaea hortensis. The sequence continues at coordinate 17,509,105 of OY992890.1, forward strand.
TTAAAGTTAACAGGTGATGAGTTAACGAAGTGGAGTGAGAAGAAATACTCTGAATACCACGAGCGTGAAGAAAGAGCAGCTGAAAGAGCATTAAAGCAGGCAGAGACTGAAAGAGCGGCCAAGCAAGTAGAGGCAGAACCAGCCTTAAAGCAAGCAGAGGCAGCAACCGCCGCAAAACAGGCAGAACTAGAACTGTCTGCAAAGACAAAACAGCTGAGTTAGATATTGAACTGAAGAAAGCTGAGATAGCAGCTCAGAGTAAACGGGAAGAGTTGGAAGTGCAATTAAAAATCAAACAACTTGATACTGAGACTGCCATAAACAAAGAGTCCAAGAAATCTGAGAGACTGGAGAAAGAAAACCAGTACAAGAAATATCAAGGTATCGTAAGAAATTATACCTCGGGTGACTGCATTGCAGCCTTCACCCAAAATTTTGAGACTTTAATGGACCATTATCAGGTCCCGTTGTCTGAATGGAATATAATTTATATGAGGAGTTTATCAGGGGAGCCTCTGAAGGTCATAGAGACTATCCCAAAAGACCTCAGGAAAGATTACCATTATCTAAAATCAAAGATTATGGCACATTTTATGTTAGATGAGGCAGGTTACAATTCAGCAAGTTGAGCCCCAAACCGACTCAAACGTTCTCTGACTACCTCTGCTTAGTCCGAGATATATTTTCCAAATGGACTTCAGCAGCTAAAATTGATAAGAACTATCAAAAGTTAGAAGATCTTATCATCAGAGATAAAGTTATTTCATCTATTCCATCAGCATTTTCAAAATTTTTGCAAGAGAATGAATGCACAAGTGTGGATGAGATTGAGAGACGTGGTTCGGCTTATTACACAGCCAACAAACATTGTTTTGCCAGTGAAGCTACTGAAACCAATTTTGTAGCAGCGGCTAACTATGAAAAACCCTATAATAGGCAAAAACCTTATAAGCCTACATCTGAGAAGTACAACCATTGTAACTATTGTAAATGTTCACATCATCAAGGTGAGATGTGCGACAAGAACCCCGCATATCTTACACATTTACAGAACATTGTAAACAGACAAGATAGAGAGCGTAAATCCTTTAGAAATCTGCGTAAATGTTTCCTCTATAAGGCGTATGGACATTATCGCCATGATTGTAAAGGTAGGCAAATGACCAAGAAAGCCAATGCCGCCTTATTTGATAGTTCATCATCAGATAAAGAAGAATCAGAGAAACACCCTGTGAACTCAGCACAGGCTTTTGATATGTTTAACGCCAATAAATGTACTGTTTGTAATACCTTTTATGAAGATGGTATTTTAACATGCGGCCACTCCATCCCTATTGCCAATGAAGAAGCTAATTTGGTAGTAGACTCCAAAGGCAGAATAAACATCCATCAAGGATATGTGAATGGCAAGTCTGCTACAGTCCTTCGTGACACGGGAAGTTCACTAATTGGACTGAAGAGAACGTTCATAATGCCTACAGACTATACAGGCAGGCACGTAACATGCAGAACATTCTCCGGCAATATTGAAAAGTACCCACTAGCATGGGCATATATTCAAACACCCTTCCTCACTGGGAAAGTAAAGTGCGCAGCACTAACAAACCCGGTGTGTGATATTATAATTTGAAATTTACCAGAGGTGAATGATATGCCTCATGACATAACATCTCTTTGCATTAATGAGATCACAACATCACCATCAAATGTCATCATTGATAATGTTGTATCACCTAATGAATGTATGGTAGCTAACGTAGCACTAGTATCTCATGACATCATTGATAACACTGTTTCATCACCATCTGATATCATTAAATGTGTGAACGCAGTAACTAGATCTACCGCTAGAATGCACGATGAAATTAATCAAACTGAGGCTATAGAAATGCTTAGCCCAGTATTACTACCTCCTAAAACCATGAAGGAGATTTTTGTAACAGCCCAAATGGCTGATCCTTCATTGTCAAAATATTTTAATCTGATCGGCCAAAAGCCAAAGTTAACCAAAAATGCAAGATGGCATTTTGCTTTGAAAAATTGTATCCTCACCAGATATTATACCAGAGGTGACACCACAACAGAGCAAACTGTTTTGCCAATTGAGTATCGTAAGCAAGCCTTACATCTTGCCCATGATATACCTCTTGCAGGGCATATGGCATACGCTAAGACCAGATCAAGATTATTATTACAGTTTTATTGGCCCAAATTCTGCAATGACATTAAGCAATATTGCAGGAGTTGTGACATCTGCCAAAAACTTGTAAAGAAAGGAAAAAACCCACAGGCAAAGTTACAAGTTACTGACTTAGCCAATCGACCTTTTGAGAAAATATCTGTCGACATAGTGGGCCCTCTTAATCAGATAACAACCAGAGAGAATAAATACATATTAACTGTTATTGATCAATGTAGCCGCTGGCCTGAAGCAATTCCGCTAAAGAACATAACTGCCAATGACATAATGGAAGTTTTCTTCCATATATTTTCAAGGATAGGATTTCCAGACACTATCCAATCAGATAGGGGTAGTTAGTTCATTGCCGCATCTACTCAAGCTTTCACCAAAATGTTAGGCGTGAAGCAATGTTTCAATTCCCCGTATCATCCTCACTCAAGTGGAATTATAGAAAAATTTAACGGCGATTTAAAGCATATGCTTGCTAAAGTCACGCAAGAGCACCCCAATAACTGGGACGTATATTTACCTGCTATTCTCTTTGCTTATCGCGAAGTGCCACATGCTAGTACAGGTTTCTCTCCTTTTGAACTTATCTATGGTGCCAAACCACGTGGCCCATTAAACATCTATCACCAAATGTTAACTGAATCCACTCCTTTAATCAAACCCATATCATCATACGTATACGTTACATCATTGCGTGAAAGAATCATCAAATCTTGTATAATTGCAAAGGATGCACTAAAAGTATCTGGTGCTACATATAGACAATATGCTGACAAAGGTAACAGGACAATAACGTTGACACCTGGACAGGACGTTCTTCTTCTTCTACCTAGTGACAGACACTTATTGACTGAGTCTTGGCAAGGACCATTTAAAGTGACGAGACAGATTTCACCTGTAGACTATGAGATCCAAATAAAAGACAAACACAAAATAATCTACATCAATATGCTAAGACCATATTACAACAGAGACAACGAACAAGACGATACAACAGCATGTACAGTGATAATAGACCATGAAGATGACGAGGCTAGTGACGAAATTCCAACACCTGCATTAGACACGACGAACTGCTTGAAGGAAATTAAGATCAACCCAAAATTAACTCAAGCAGAAACAGACAGTTGCAAACAGCTCATACAACAGTACAACATCATTTTCTCCAACAACCCAGGACAAACAGAATTAGTACAACATCACATCACACTCACGTCAAATACACCCATAAAATGCAGACCATACACTATTCCATTACATTACAAGGAACACTTACATCAAGAGATCATCAGCATAGAGAAAAACAACATCATTAGACGATCCCAATCAAATTTCTCATCTCCAATGGTCATAGTACGCGAAAAGGACAACACAATAAGACTGTGTCGACTATAGGAAATTAAATAAGATAACTCTTTTAGATTTAGAGCAAATGGCAAACTCAGAAGATCTATTGACAGAACTGACAGACGCTAGGTTCTTTACGAAGGTAGACATGACGAAAGGTTACTGGCAAATAGCAGTAGACGAACAGAGCAGACATCTGACAGCTTTTGCAACATCTTGGGGACTATACGAATGGTGCAAACTTCCATTCGGGCTGGTCAATGCCCCAGCAACATTCGTACGTATGACACGACTTCTACTGGTAGACATTCCTAATATTATCTGTTACATAGACGACATTTGTGTTCACACAAAGACAATGACAGACCACATAAAGACATTAGAACAGACATTTGAACGCATTAGACAGCACGGACTGGCGGTAAAGCCTGCAAAAGTAGACATAGCCTACCAGGAAATATCCTTCTTGGGGTACAAAATATCTAATGGCTTTGTCACGACAGACGATAACATTGTGTCCAAGATACTAAAACTCTCACTTCCGACTACGAAAAAGCAAGTCAGAAGTTTGTTGGGACTTATAAATTATTATAGACAGTTCATACCAGATTTTGCTGAACTGACCGAAGTATTTACTAACTTACTAACAAAAGATAAACCCGAGAAAATTGTAAGCAATGAATGCCTAAAATTTACATTCCAGAAATTATTATCTTACTTCAGTGAGAATAGTTTAAAGAATCCCATTCTCAAATTGCCAAATCCTTTTTTGTCTTTCAGATTACGCACAGACGCGAGCTCCGTAGCGATTGGAGCAGTTCTGTTACAGGAACATGAGAACATCCTACATCCTGTATATTCCTTCTCGAGAAAATTAAAACCTAGAGAACGCTCTTGGTCGACACCGCAGTTGGAAGCCCTTGCTCTAGTTGAGAGTATAACTAAATTTTCCAGATTCCTCCTGGGACGTCATTTTGTTGTGGATTCGGACAGCAGTCCGTTAAGATTTATCAATTCAGGCGTACCTTCCAACCAAATGGTAGCTCGCTGGTCTCTGAAACTTCAAGATTACAGCTTTGAAGTTCGACACATCGCGGGCAGAACCAACACATTTGCCGATCTTTTGTCCCGTTGTCCGACCGACCCAGTAAGCACCAATGTCTGAGTGCAGTGTGTAAAATACACTCAGACCAACACAGCCGTGCATCAGTGAAGTTTTTTTTTCACGAAAGCTGTGTATGTCTATATGATGTGATAGGGTTCACTCCCAATATATATATATATCTTCTTCTTCTTCTTCAGCGTTCCGAGCCATTGAGGTTCTTTGCTGCAAATACAATCCGCCTCCATTCGTCTCTCTGGTGGACCTTCTCTTGCCAGTCGTTGATTCCAAGTGCTTGCAGGTCTGTACATGTATTATCTCTCCACCGCCTTCTTGGTCTACCTCGGGGTCTACGGTCATTTATTTCCTGAGTGTAAGCGAGTTTTGTTTCCCTATTATCTTCCATTCTTTCTATATGCCCCAGCCATTGTAGTCTATTAGCCTTCATGATACCAGTGATTAGCGGGGACTTAAACAGATCATAAATGTCTTTGTTACTTCTTCTTTTCCACTCTCCACTTTGTGTATCCCTAATGGGTCCAAAGATGCGTCTTAAAATTTTCTATATATATATATATAGGTTTTCTTATTTTATTAATATCATAGTGATTGTCGTGAATAATTGTGTAGTGTGTGGTAGAAAGAGAACTTTATTAATTGTATATATTACGAAACAAGAACAGTGCCACATTCGCTCTGAACTTACCGCAAGCGAACTGTCAAATTTATCCGTGGTAGCTGCATTTGGAACTTATCCAGTGATATTTTAACTCCGTGTGTGAAAGTGTGACCTGAACTTTGACATCTAAACCACGTCAGTCAATCGAAATCCAGAAGTTTTTCCAGTGAAACGACCGACACATGAACGATCAGAACATTCCACTTTCCGTTTTACTACATCAGACCGGAACAAGTGTGTTCTACAGATTTCTACATCAACAGTTCGTGTGTACTTCCGGATGATTTAGAAATTTAGTTCAAAATTAGCAGACGACAAACAAAAGCTTAAAAAGTTATAACACCTCTAAACTATTTACGATGTAATAATTTCGAATACACGAATTGTGTATTAATATTTTTCATGTAGTGTAATCTTAGAATCATATCTTGATTAATTTATTCATACTATCGACATTTTTTCGCTAGTATGGAGAAACATCAAGCTATGACGCTGAGAAATAAAAGAATTATTGTAAAATATTATATTTCATTATTTTTGAAATTATGTTCCTTTCATTTAATTCTTACAACAAGGGCGTTAATTGAAATGTATACGATGATGTATTGTGTATAAATAGCCATGTTGTTGCCAGATTGTTAACACGCCAAGAAGCCATCTACTGGGCATGGTAGTGTGTTACCGACATTGCAGACCGACACAAGAACTCCTGGCCAAATGAGGTCAGAGTTTGAGCGTTGAATTCGGCTTATATAAAGCCGTATTACAGTCTTGCCAGATGTTTTTTGTTTCAAAAAGCATATTATTACTTTTTTTTTGAAAGGCTGCGAGGTAGATGCTTGGAGCTGGTACTGCCGATCTGACTGGGTCAATAATGCAATTAAGGTAATCAGCCATCGAGAGGATGAAGCTTGACGAGTGTTAAAGGTTGAACACCACATGTTTTTAGATACAATGTCCATTTCTTATATGTTTCTATGCCAAGATGTGTGTGTGTTTGTATTTCTACACCAATGTATATAACAGAAAGGTTGACTCTGACAGGTTAAAAATATTAACCCAGTATTGTATATAGAGTGTACATGAAAGATGACATCTTTCATGAAGAAGCCGCGGGGGAGCGTGTCAGAGTTTAAAGTAGTGCCAGCAAAGATGCAGGGACATCGTTACGCCCGCCAGGCGAATAGTCCCTAGTGGGGATGCTGTAACATCGTTACGCCCGCCAGGCGAGTAGTAGTTACCTGCCTGCGAGGTTGCCGGCTGACGAGACAGCCAGTGGTCAGGCAAGGACAAAGCAGGACGCACGCAGACCGTGTGAAGCCACTTCAGGTGGGCAGGCGCGTTGCGAGAAATAGCCAGACAGCTCTGGGACTCGGACTCGACTGGACGTATGATGGGAGAAAGGCTTGTGTAGTTTCTGTGGCCCGAAAGTCGAGAGCTTGTACATCTTGCGAGACTGATTGTAAGCTGTGGGTGCTTGTAAGTGTATTGTGATAATTTATGTATTGTGATGATCATCTCTAGATCGTGATCTGTAAATAAATCTATCGAAACTTAGTGTCGTTGAGTCTCAAGTCAAATCACGTTGTATTTGTACTGTCTTACGTGTGTTAGGTTAACGAGCCAGGTTTAAGACCCTGACAATCTCCTTAGACTTGAAGTCTGCGCAGAACAATTCTGGCAAATACTTTTCCAACAATACACAGAAGGGAGATACCCCCATAGTTTTTACAGTCGGTCTGATCGCCCTTGTTCTTGTACAGTGTTATGATGCTTGAATCTTTGAAACCATTTGACACTAATTCTAAATACTTGTGTCCCTGTATTCTGCACACGTAACACCACACTTGATATATATACATATGAATCATTCTCAGTAATTATGATTATTCTGTATTTGAACTTATTAGAAGTACATGATGCCATACATTTCATAGCTGTTGGTTCATGACATTCCACCATTATGTTTTCCCTGTCAATGCATATGTATTCTAAAACACCCTGTACTGTAAATATATGTATATTATGCCTTCTGTTCAGCACTATTCTAATAAATCTGAATTAAACTACATAGTGCAACTACATACTAGAGTACCATGTCTTATCTTGACTTTACATTTCATATCTGTCGTTTTTAGTCACCACAAGCATTTCATCGTCGTCATCAGCATAATCATCAACAATAACGCCACTATCACTTATTGACACTCACGAAACACTATTCATTATTTTACGGTTTGATGTATTGCATACATGTATATTACTATTCGTGCTATCATTAACTATCTGCAGCTGCTGCGGTGGGCCTGCATAATAACTTCTCATATAATATCCATACACACACTCATAAGTTGTCACCGAAATCACCCTATTATCATTCCTATCAGAAAACACTGTAATTTACACCAATCTGAATAAATAAGTAATCATTAATCGTTACTAAATATTCATTGCATGTGGGTGTTCATTTATTCTAGTTAAACTGTGGATAATTCAGTTCCCCACTAATGCCGCGTAATAGCTGGAATATTTCATACCTAGCTTTAAAACGTAATCACGCAATCAAAAAATGGGGACGACCCGTTGCCATGAAGTTGGAACCGTGACTAACTAACTAACTACCTATCTAACAAACTAACTAACTAACTAACTAACTAACTAACTAACACGCAATCAAATACTGCATATATTTGTTCCATTGTTCTCACACATTGATGTTCCTCAAACCTCTACTATTATGTTCGTGGTCAGCCGTCCATCCATCTATCCATCCATTATGTGCCATGCCGGTAAGCGTGGGCGGTCATGTTCTGATATCTCACTCGATCACCAGTGTCGTGGATCAGCTCTATCAAAGACTAACACAGGAGGCAGGAATCCTGCCTCATGATAGAACACCACCAGGACGTGGGGTCAACCTCAGATAGAGTAGAGGGAACATAGTGCCCGGGATCAGGGCAGGATAGATGATAGAAAAGGGGGACTATTAACTAGTCCTCACACGAAGGCGTTGACCAGATAGTTAGCACTACTGGTCACGACGGAATCACGCCTGCGTGATCGCTACGATTGCCACTCAAACCAAAGCCAGCTAATAGAAGCGTGCTAACTGACCTAGCACGCAAAGAGCCCAAGGGCGTATGAAGGTCCTTCCGCGTGGCGTGTAGCGACGCGAGTGAAGGAAGTCAGACTGGGGACTGACTCTGTAGTGTGCACATCGTATAGAATAGATATATGTTTTTCGTATAGCCTAGTAGATAGAGATTAGCTATAGGGTTTAGGAAAACTAGTGATAGAGAATATTGTGACTTTATGTGTGATTAGATAGCGACTGTTTTGCAATTGTAAAGAGCCAACGGCAATAAAATGTACCATTTCATTCCTCGCACACGACTTGCAAGTTTCTTGTATGGTGTGGGAGAAGTAATCCGATGATGCCTGAAACATGAGTTGTTGACAGGCAATAGGATTAAATGTGGTGTCAGAAGTGCCGCTTGAACCTGAGTTCAAGCTATAACACTTACCCACGGCTCTAGACTAGGGTTACAGATAGGATATTACAAAGATTAAAGGTTTAATTTGTGTCTGTGACGATGACGTGTGCAGACTAGATCGAGTTGCCAGCAGAATTGTGCCTATCGTGAAGAAATAATGTTTATTTGTGCTTATTAGAATGTTATTTATTTAAATAATGTGTTCTTCAAAGTTGTAAGTATTTATATTATGTGCTTCTTTCATTTATTTATGTAATTATTTATTTGTTTTTGAATAATTGTCAAAAAATGATTCATGGCGGAGCAATACAAAGGTCAGCGACAGTATTGATTTTTGCAAGCTAAAAATAGCGCTGCGCCTGTGACGTGGCACGATTGACAAACAGTTGGGCCTCGCCATTTGGAATCAGCATTTCAGCGTTTACAAGCTGCCAAACTGCTGCCTGCCTGAATCTTTACGATATATTACCTATTATTTGTTTATTTAAGTTAGAGAATGAATATATTTATTTATTTACACATTATTATTATATTTATATTTATTTAAAAGCAGTTATTGAATTTTTTTTCGTACTTTTCTATTTGTTTACCGTCATGAGGGCACTACTTTCGGCTATGCAAATTAGATTTGGCCTGCACCATACTTCCATAGATTAAACTAGGTTAGTAACGAAAGACATATTACTGTAGAACGAAGACAGGACATTGACATTAAATATTAATTAATCGATGTTCTGTTTGTTCGTGGGCATGTTAGTGTCATTGTACCAATTTGTCAAAAATCTATTTTTCGTTTACGAGTTGTTAATTGTTGCTGCTCTGTAAAACAGGGCGAACAACAGCTGAGTAATAACGTGAGTGTATGCCGATGTGCCAAACAAGGTGACTTGAGTAGAAAACTCGTGTGTATTCCGGGGTGCCAAACAACGGGACCGGTGTTGCTGACGTGTTGTTCCTTGTTCTAGGGAACATTAAGATGAGTAAAACCAACGTTTTTGGCATGCATTGTGATTAATAGTGCATCTCTTTTTCAGCGTGTATTGTACGAACAGACTTTGTGCTTTAATTGTTTGGAGAATACGATTTTCCAGATTGTAAACAAAGAGTACAATTTGTAGTGCTCAGATATTAAATAACATAGCATATCAAAGAATAATAACTAATTGAAGCAGTCAGTTAAAGTCAATTCCCCAACAACATGGCTACTCTAGCTGACTTCATTAAAGCAGGCAAAGAATTGCAATACACAGGTAAAGAACTAGAACAATATGCGGATCAAAAATTTAAAGAAGCAAAAGAGGCTGAGAGAAATGAACGGGCACTAGAAAGACAACACCAAAAGGAGATTGCAGAGCTAGCTGAGATAACAAAACAAAAACAAATAGAACAAGATAAGGAAATTAAACAGAAGGAATTAGAATTAAAACAAAGAGAAATAGATCTAAAGCAAAAGGAGATAGATGAAATGGTAAGAGTTAAGGAAAAACAAATACAAGTAGAATCAGAGACACAATTAAAGATGAAAGAGATGGATGTAGACTCACACGCAGAGATCTCTGACACTAAACTTAAAAGTCAACAAGAAGAAAATAAGTTCAACAAATACAAAAATATTATCAAACCATATTGTAAAGACGATTCAATATCTGCCTGGACAGAAAACGTCGAGTATCAGTTTAAATATCACCAAGTTCCTTTAGAGATGTGGGCTATGATTTATATGAAGAACCTGAGTGGTGAGCCCCTTAAAGTAATAGAATCTATACCAACCGATCTTAGATCTGACTACCAATACATCCGTAATAGGATTATGCAACACTTCTTACTTGATGCCCCTGGGTATCAGGTTCAGTTCTCAAATTTAAAACCTAAACCTACTGAGACTTTCATTGACTACGTCTCAAATGTTCAAAGTGTACTAAATAGGTGGCTTAAAGCAGCTAACATAGGAAAAGACTTTGATAGATTGAAAAACTTAATAACTATGGATAAAGTAATATCCACGATACCATCCTCTTTTGCTAAATTTTTGCAGCAGTCAGACATTGAAACCATAGAACAGTTTGAAAAGAAAGGGTCTGCATATTTTTCTTCAAACAGAAATATTTTTAATACTTCAAATGACTCTGAAATAGTTTCCTTTGTAAAAGATCAATCTAAAAACTATCAGAGCAATAGAAAACCATTTAATAAATTTTACAAGAAAGATAGAAAAGTTTCAAAATGTATCCACTGTCACCTTTTACATGACACTGATTCAATGTGTGACAAATCGCCGAGTTATCCGGCACATCTTGAAAATGTTATTAAGAAGCAACAGAACAAAAGATCTGCATACCGGCGTGCCATCAAATGTTTTTTTTTGTTCCAGCTACGGCCATTATTCAAATAAGTGCCTTGGCCGCCAACGTATGAAAGCCAACAATGCTATTTTACTTGATACATCTTCTGATAGTGGTAGTGAGACTGAGTGTGATGTTGAAAATGAATTACCTGTTAACCAGACGGAAGAGGTGTGTTGCGTAAACGATATGTTGAGTTTTGACAGTTGTGGGCGATGTCACCAGTTTCATGCTGACGGAAAATTAGAATGTGGACATACAGTTCCATGCTCATCTGAGAGTGTGAATGCAGCCTTAGCCTCCAGAGGCAATTTAGAGTTCCACAATGCAATGGTCAATGATAGACCATGCCGATGTTTGCTAGACAGCGGTAGTACCCTTATTGGTCTCAGAAATGAACTGGTGAGTCAAGAGAATTATACAGGTGACTCTGTCAAATGCCGAACCTTTTCGGGTAACATTGAAATTTACCCTTTGGCCAATGCCCGTATTAACACTCCTTTCCTTTCGGGTACATTTACTTGTGCTGTACTTGACAACCCTTGTACTGATTTAATTCTGGGTTGCTTACCCCAACTAAAACAATGTACTAGCGATGAAATAACTGCATGGAACCAACTGAATGCAGTTAATGCAACAACCAGAGCAGACACTATAAAACATCAAGACACGCTACAAGATGAGAGACTACTGGTGCTTTCTCCATCTAGCACTGATGATACCAACAGGAAAAAATTCATAAAACAGCAGAAAGCTGATCTTAGTTTGTCTCCTTATTTAAAATTATTGAAAGAACGAGCCAAGGTTACAAAGAACGCATCAGGGTTCTTCAGATTAAATAATGGCATACTTACTAGACATTATACTACTGGTAACCATAACATTCAGCAAACGGTGTTACCTGTACAACATCGCATAACTGTGCTAAAGATTGCACATGAGTCACCGTTTGCTGGCCATCTTGCATACGACAAAACCAGGGCCAGAATTCAGGCGCATTTTTATTGGCCAGGTTTTTGCAATGATATTAAATTATTTTGGCGTTCGTGTAATGTCTGTCAACAGTTAGTACGAAAGGGTAAACATGTTACAGCTGAAGTACAACCTTCTACACTGGCTTCTAAGGCATTTGAGAGTGTGGCGGTAGATATTGTTGGACCCCTGAATCAGGTGTCCGGCAAAGGAAATCGCTTCATATCAACAATGGTCGACCTATGTACAAGGCCAAAAAAGGGGCGAGAACAATTGAACTTGAACCAGATCAAGACATACTTCTCTTGCTTCCTGACAAACGAAATTTATTATTGACTTCATGGCAAGGGCCATTCAAGGTGGTACGTAAGATTTCAGATGTTGACTATGAAATATCAATAAACGGAAACTTAAAGATATTCCATGTCAACATGTTGAAACCTTACTATTCACGACAAGAGACAGAAGTAGAGACAGACGAACACAGTGCACCCACACCTAGTGATCAGACGACAGACATACACAACGCAACTACACTAGTTAGCGAGACTGGCATATCCGACGAGCATACACTTAGCGAGAATACAGAATACACACTTAGCACCACCACCGTACTGAATCAGGTAGACGACGACGGAATGGAACTACCAGTTCCTATTGTAGACAAGACTGCTACATTAGATAGCATACATATAGAACAGGGACTAACAGACAGTCAACGACGACAATTAGTAGAATTAGTGACGGAATACAAAGACATATTCTCTGACATTCCAGGTAGGACGGACAGAATCGAACACTCCATTCTTCTTTCGTACTCTAAGCCTATTAAATGCAGGCCGTACTCAATCCCACTAAGCTATAGGGAAAATCTAAATAAGGAAATTCTGAATTTAGAGGATAGTGGGATCATCCAGAAATCCACCTCTGGGTACTCTTTTCCAATTGTTCTAGTTAAGAAGAAAGATTCTACAATTCGTCTGTGTGTGGACTATCGAAAGCTCAACAACGTAACCAAGATCGACGCAGAGCCAATTCCTTCCTGCGAAGATCTTATTCTTGACATGTCCACCTCCAAAATCTTTTCTAAATTAGATCTCACTAAGGGATATTGGCAAGTCCCTATGCAGTCTAAATCCATCCATCTTACTGCTTTCTCAACACCTTTAGGACTGTACGAGTGGCGTTTTCTTCCTTTCGGACTTCGAAACGCTCCTGCCACTTTCGTACGCTTAACTAGAGATCTACTTCATGGAGTGACGAATACAGTGACCTATATAGATGATATATGTGTCCATACTGATGACTGGACAACACACCTACTGAAACTGAGACATGTCTTTAATAGGTTGCGACTCTTCGGGCTCACTGTCAAACCGAGCAAAGTCGAATTGGGCCTAAAAGAAGTTGATTTTTTGGGTCATGTCATTTCTCAAGGTCAACTAAAGACTGACCAGAAAATTATTACCAAAATTATGAATCTGACCATGCCTACCACCAAGAAACAGGTCAGAAGCCTTTTGGGGTTAGTGAATTACTATAGTAAATTTATTCCAAATTTAGCGGAGATTACAAGTGTATTTTCCAATGTTCTAAAAGCTTCTGTAAAATTGGATGTTAAAGATGCATTATTAATTTCTGCATTGTCAAAATTGAAAATTTTGTTTAGTAATGTTCCAATCCTCCGCTTGCCTAATCCGAGGCTCGTTTATTATCTTAGGACAGATGCCAGCAGGATCTCCATCGCTGCAGTACTAGGCCAATTTTATGAGGGCATCTTCCATCCGATTTGCTACGTGAGCCGTAAGATCACACCCACCGAGTCCAGATATTCCATATCCGAGTTGGAAGCCTTAAGCGTCATCTATGCGGTGAGAAAGCTGCATCGATTTCTGGCGGGTGTGCACTTCATTGTCCGGACTGACAACTCCCCAATAACGGTCATACAGAGTGGTGTACATCGAAATGACCGGATATACAGGTGGTCGCTAATACTACAAAATTACACCTTTAGTATAGAACATATTAAGGGGAAAGATAACATCTTGGCTGATACCCTTAGTCGACCATCTGATGTAGCAATACCAGAAATTTCCACATAAGAGTATAGAGTAATACATGTTAAGTTAGTACAGTCAAATATTCTATGTGAAATATGTTAGAATTACATGAGTATTATGTGCTGAACTAAGTACCAAAAACAATGACGTGCTATGTGTCCTTAGACACCAAAAGTAAGAACGTTACTCTGGGAACAAACATATCACTTTGTGAACTAGGATAGCTTATTACTTGCTAAGCTCCAAATATGTTCCAGTGAAGTAGTTGTGTTAAACAGAGAAAAACAGTGTCAGATGATTATATACATACAGACACGAGAACAGTGGTCTACAAACGAACTCTACAGGTGCAATACCCATAGAATAAATATGACTGTGTAATGGAGTTCAAATACCCAGAACAATTGTATAGATATTATGCCAATGAAAGCATGTTTCTGAACATTAATGGCAACGACTAACCTGAGGTATTTAAAGACCATGTATATATAAACTTAATGTGATATGTATCATAATGTTTTAATACAGTGATAAAATATAGATAGATTATGTCATTTTAATCTATAGTTAGATTTAGATAGATTATTAATTTACATATTTATTTAGCTTTAAAAGTAGATTAGGATAGTAATTTAAACATGACAACTAATTATAAGAAGTTTACATATGAATAGTAGCATTCAGTTTATTATATTTCATTTTGTTTCATTTCATTTGATTTCATTCCATCTTAACCAATCCATTTAACAGACGTTATCATTTAGTAGTATGATTAGGTTACACCATAATAAAATTGAAATATTATACACTTAAAGATACATCATTTACACCATATAGAATAAGAATATCAATCATATAGTTTGTTTCATTTAAAAACATTAGTTAGAATATGTTATATTTCACATCACCCATTTTAGAAAGGGACGTAACTTATTACATTTCACATTACCCATTTCACAAAGGGACATAACTCATCTCACATCAATTTCATTTCACATAGGTAAATTGCATCCCTTAAATTAGATAAATATTAGGAGTAATGTAAGCTTATTTTAGGATTGATATGACAGATAGATTAAAATAGGCAACGCATTAAATGTATATTTATAGAACTAGTATTAGTATGTCAGTATTTAGAGTAATATTTCAGTAGAATAGAGTGGTTAATAATACCAGGGTACAAACCATCAACCCTTTTTTCTTACATGTAAATATGTTGTAAATACTTGACGTGTGCAACGGTTGATGCACAGTCATTAGGCTCAAACTGAGCCAAACTTGTACAGTGTCACTCCAAGGTTTTTAAATAACTATGAGGGTAAAAGATGCGTGACAAAAATGAGAGTGAAAGTTATGTGACAGAAATGAAGGTAAAAGATGTGTGACAGAAATGAGGATGAAAGAAGTGTGACAGAAATGAGGATGAAAGATGTGTGACATAAATGAGGATGAAAGAAGTGTGACAGAAATGAGGATGAAAGAAGGGTGACAGAAATGAGGAGGAAAGATGTGTAACAGAAATGAGGGTAACAGATGTGTGCCAATAGTGAGGGTAAAAGAAGTGTGACATAAAGGAAGGTTAAAGATGTGTGACAGAAGTGTAAAAGTGAAATCAAGAAGTGTGACATAAGGGAAGGTGAAAGATGTGTGACAGAAGTGTGAAAGTGAGAACAAATGTAAAATATACAGGAGAGAGTGAGAACAGTCAGCGGATTTTTTTCTGCCGCTCAACAAGACTTTTTATTTTTGTTGCCGTCAAATGTTGGTTGCAATGTTGGAAATGTGTTGTAATGAATGTATTTTTTGTAGTTTAGTTTAGGATCTTAGTGAAAGTATTTTGAGTCTCATAAGACAGAAACGTAGTCACAGATTTGTATTATACACATGTTTGTGACCACAGTTAAATGAATTATGGCACTTGAAAAACTAACTTACATACACATGATAGTTAGATACACATGTTAGAGGGTAGATTATACGTTTAATTACATCCAAACACACAAACAACCAGAAAAACAAACATATAAATTGCATACACTTTTATTAGATCAAAAGGAGATAACTCCGGGTCAGGGGACATAATAGACAACGAAACACTAACTTAACAGTGAAATATGACTTTACACGCTTAAGAGAGATAGGTAAAGCCTGTCGCTCACAGCTTGTGTAATGGTTGTTTAATATTATATGGGGGACATGAAGCAATTCATGTGTTGACCTTCAGAAAGTCAACTTTGTATGGGTAGTGAGTTAATTTACTATTTGAGGGCAGGTCTTATAAGACAACGGTCCGGTTCAGACATACCTCTAATTAATATAATATTGCGAGTGAGAAGAGGGCTCACGCCAACCAGACAAGTTTGTGGCGATTGCCAGTAGCCAAGTAAAGTGATGCTACATTGTGACATTAGTCAGTAGGTCTATTGAGTAGCCCAAACCCAGGTTATCTGCAGTCTTTGACAAAAATTAGACACACTAATTTTTTAGAAACCTCTTGCGTCACAACCAATGAGTCAAAGTTGATGACGCAACACAGGAGGGGAGGGTGTGTGTCAAAGACTAACACAGGAGGCAGGAATCCTGCCTCATGATAGAACACCACCAGGACGTGGGGTCAACCTCAGATAGAGTAGAGGGAACATAGTGCCCGGGATCAGGGCAAGATAGATGATAGAAAAGGGGGACTATTAACTAGTTCTCACACGAAGGCGTTGACCAGATAGTTAGCACTACTGGTCACGACGGAATCACGCCTGCGTGATCGCTACGATTGCCACTCAAACCAAAGCCAGCTAATAGAAGCGTGCTAACTGACCTAGCACGCAAAGAGCCCAAGGGCGTATGAAGGTCCTTCCGCGTGGCGTGTAGCGACGCGAGTGAAGGAAGTCAGACTGGGGACTGACTCTGTAGTGTGCACATCGTATAGAATAGATATATGTTTTTCGTATAGCCTAGTAGATAGAGATTAGCTATAGGGGTTAGGAAAACTAGTGATAGAGAATATTGTGACTTTATGTGTGATTAGATAGCGACTGTTTTGCAATTGTAAAGAGCCAACGGCAATAAAATGTACCATTTCATTCCTCGCACACGACTTGCAAGTTTCTTGTATGGTGTGGGAGAAGTAATCCGATGATGCCTGAAACATGAGTTGTTGACAAGCTCCGTGTTTCTGTCTCGACCATGCCACAAGGCCAAGCCATCCAGATACTTGCTTCTAGATCTTCCCCCTGGTCTGTTCCCCTCGATCTTACCAGTTGTCACCAAGTTCTCCAGATTATTTCTTCTCATAACATGCCCAAAAACTTTAGACGTTCTACGTCTAATGTCTCTAATCAGTTTACGATTTTCATTTGTTTCTTTAAGAACTTGTTCATTGGTCTTTCTGGCTGTCCATGGTATTCTTTGCATTTTCCTCAGAAACGACATTTCCACAGCCATCAGATGTTTTTCAGCTTGACTGCTCATTGTCCAAGCCTCATATCCATATAAGAGTACAGGTTCTATGTAGCATCTCAACACTCTTTTTCTCGTTTCAATTGACATCTTTTTATTGGTCTGTATGTTTTTCATCTTGCTACTTTTGCCATGGCGATTCTTGTTCTAATCTCTTCAAGGCATCTCCCATCAGATGTTATTACTTCTCTTCTTCTTCTTCTTCAGCGTTCCGAGCTGAATATGTATTATCTCTCCACCGCCTTCTTGGCCTACCTCGGGGTCTACGGTCATTTATTTCCTGAGTGTAAGCGAGTTTTGTTTCCCTGTTATCTTCCATTCTTTCTATATGCCCCAGCCATTGTAGTCTATTAGCCTTCATGATACCAGTGATTAGCGGGAACTTAAACAGATCATAAATGTCTTTGTTACTTCTTCTTTTCCACTATCCACTTTGTGTATCCCTAATGGGTCCAAAGATGCGTCTTAAAATTTTGTTCTCAAAGGTTTGTAACAAGGCTTCGTCTCCTTTCGTTGTACTCCATGTTTCAGAGCCATACAGCACAACTGGTCTGATCAGTGTTTTGTATATTGTGATTTTGGTGTTACGAGATAGCGCCTTTAATTTTTGATTGATGTTATTACTGTTCCGAGATAATTGTACCTATTCACTTGTTGAAGAATATTCCCATTTACTTGTATATTACATTGTGGTATTTCGTTCTTCCTAGTGATGACCATAATCTGTGTCTTTTTACAATTTAATTCTAACCCTAGTTGTTCACTGTGTGTCTCTGATTATCGATGAGTCCACACAACATGATTTTCTTGTCATCTGTAAAGACATTAGTTTGCCATTGCCTTCCTTGCTAGCAGTGACCATACTGGTCAGTGACCGTAGCCTTTGTCTCCTCAAAATAAAAGAGATCCTCTGCCTACCGTCGTGAGGGTGGAGATCATAACCTACACCTATCTCTCGGCTGCTCCTATCTTCATCCACCACCTCAACGCATGGCTTCACGTAACCCTGATCGGGGGGCTAAACGGGTACTCCACCCTGCCCAAGGGTGTCCCGCATACTAGCGGAGGGAAGGAGGCGCCTTACTTCTCCTTTGATAGGGGATACCCCTACCCCGCTACACAACCGAGGTAGGGGTATCCCCTATCAGCCGTAACCCATTAAATATAAGTATGTCATTTCTGTCTATATATTATCCCAAAACAACTCAAGTATTCATTATTCGAACAGAACCAATTCGCTTCGTATGTCTAGAAATTATAGCAACCGTTATTTTTATCTCGACAGCAATGTCGTAAATAGGCTGCCACCATTTGTCAGGCGGAGACAACTTTACGCTGCCCTAAAAATAGTATAGTAGAAGAGTTCTCCTATCTCTCGCCTATCGATTCTGATAGTAATCACCAATATACAAATGTACCTGTATAAGCCAGCATGCGATATAAGGTGAAATATATTTTGAAACCATTTGTTAGATCAGAAATCATCCCACACTTCGCTACTTTTGTACTTGCCTAGCTTTACAAAAATATACATCTTAATGGCATAATATTGCTTGCTTTCCCCAGCTAATTAAATCATCTAGAATTGTATGTCAATGCAGAAGCTCGCAGTCACGACTCAAAAATAACCACTGATCTGCCCCATACACAAGTAGACACATGCATATGTTCCTGTCTGTCTCAAATGTGTCAGTAAAAAGAGGGTAGTCATCTCACTGTCTGCATTTTTTTTTTTTTTAAACCATGGTAGGGATCCCATTCCCTTGCTTCCCACAAGTTTGAGAGCAACGAGAAAATTCTACATGCATTTACACAGAAATCAATCTACCAGCATTGGAAAGTATTTAAAAAAAATTTTTTTTTTTTTTTGCATGTACTATTTACAGGAATTATTACGGGAATTATGGTTTAGGTACAAGAAATGAAAGAGGAGAAATGCTAATAGAATGGGCAAATATCAATGAGATGATAATTGGAAACACATGGTTTAAACACCATAAAAGACGACTGTACACATGGATAAGCCCTGATAAGAAAATAAGCAACCAAATTGACTACATACTAATTAATAAAAGATTTAGAAATGCTTTAATTAATGTAAAGACAATGCCTGGTGCGGACTGTAATAGTGATCATGTACCACTATGTGGACAAATAAAAGTAAGATTAAAGAGAGGGAAAAAAATGGTTAAGAACATGAGACTTAATAAAGAGGTTCTGAAAATAGATAAAGAAATGCAAGAACAATACCGAGTGACTGTGAAAAATAGGTACAATGCAATAACTAAAATACAGAGTATAGATGAACAATGGGAAATGTTAAGGGACTCCATTCATCAAACTAGCAAAGAAGTATTACCGGAGAGAGGCAAAATAGCTAAGAAAAAATGGATGAATGAAGATATCTTAAAACTGATGGACAAAAGAAAACAGAGTAAAAATGACAAACAAGAATACGCTAAGATAAATAAAGAAATAAAAGATAAATGTGGGAAGGCTAAAGAAAGTTGGTTAAACGAGCAATGCAAAAAAATTGAATTAAATTCCATTAAAGATACAAAAAATATGCACAGAAAAATCAGTGAGATTACAGGAAGAAAAATAAGAATAAATACAGGGTGTTTGAAATCAAAAACAGGAAAGATAATATTAGAGGAAGATGCTATAATGAAGAGGTGGAATGAGTATATAAGAGAATTATATGAAGGAGAAAGGGGAGAATTAACAGAAGATAGTAACTTAGAAGGTCCACCTATTCTGAAAGAAGAAGTCGCTGACGCTATGAAACGTATGAAGAAAGGAAAAACAGCTGGGCCAGATGAAATCACAATAGAAGAATTAGAAGTATTGGGAGAATTTGGAGTAGATATATTAACCAAAATGTTGAATGATATTTACAGCAGTGGATATTTACCCAGTGATATGCTGAAATCTTTATTTATAGCTATACCAAAAAGACCAGGAGCAATTGATTGTGAAGATTTTCGTACAATTAACCTTATAAACCATATCACTAAGCTTCTACTCAGAATCATAATGAGAAGAATCAAAAAGAAAATAAAAATGGAAATTAGTGAAGAACAGTATGGATTTGTGGAAGGAAAGGGCACAAACAATGCAATTTATACATTACGGACACTAATAGAAAGGTCAATAGAGAAACAGAGAGACATATATTTGTGCTTCATAGATTATACTAAGGCATTTGATAAAGTAAAACATGATGAACTGATTAAAATGTTGGAAGATATCAACATTGATGGAAAAGATTTAAGAATAATAAAGAATGTTTACTGGAACCAAGTAGCAGCAATTAAAATGGGAAATAAAGAGGGTAGTTACGAACGGATAAAGCTAGGAGTACGACAAGGGTGTGTCTTGTCACCAGATCTTTTCTCCCTGTATAGCGAAGTAATAATGAGAGAGATCAAAGAGATGCCAGGAATACTAGTTGGAGGTTATAATATAAATAATATACGCTATGCAGATGACACAGTATTGGTGGCGGATAATTCAACAGACCTACAACAATTATTAGACGTTGTAGTATCAGAGAGTGCAAGGAAAGGACTCTCCTTGAATATCAAGAAAACAGTAACAATGGTAATATCAAAGAAAATGGTGACACCAAAATGTGACATAGAAATAGAAGGGAAAATCCTTAACCAAGTTTATAACTTTAGATACCTAGGGGCATTTATAACTTCAGATGGAAGATGTACAACAGAGATTAGGAGTAGAATAGGGCAGGCAAAAGCCGCTTTTCAGAAAATGAAGAGTATCTTATGCAATAAGTCACTATCACTGAATGTAAGAAAGAGAGTGCTGAAATGCTATGTAGAACCAGTTTTGCTGTATGGCAGTGAATCTTGGAACGTAAATGAACAAATTAAGAAGAAATTAGAAGCAACAGAGATGTGGTTCCTGAGACGAATGTTGCGAATTCCTTGGACTGCCAGAGTAACTAACGACGACTGCCTGAAACAGGCTAATGAAACTAGAACATTATATACAACAATAAGACAGAGACAAACATCTTTCTTCGGTCACGTGATGAGAAGAGAGGCATTGGAGAACATCGTAACAACTGGAAAGATCGAGGGGAAGAGAGGCAGAGGTAGACCAAGTGAAGTGATGCTGGATGGATTGAGACGGTGGCATGGAGGAATATCAGCACCAGAGTTGATCCAGAAAACCAAAGACCGAGATCTATGGAGAGCCATGAACGCCTACGCCAGCCGGCACGGCACTTGATGATGATGATTTACAGGCAAAATTATTTGGGCATGTTATGAGAAGAGATGGATTGGAGAACTTGGTGACAACTGGTAAGATAGAAGGGAACAGACCAAGGGGAAGACCTAGAAGCAAGTACCCGGATGGCTTGGCCTTGTGGCATGGTCGAGACAGAAACTCGGAGCTGATCCACGACTCTGGTGATCGAGTGAGATGGCAGAACATGACCGCCCACGCTTACCGGCATGGCACATGATGGATGGATGGATTTACAGGCCATTGCTGTGAACACCATCATTTTACTCTTGTTGTTCATGTATTAGCAAGTTTACGTTAAGAAATTTGCAATTGCTTTCTGAATGACCGGATCCCTTACCAACACGTTAAAACCCAGCGCAATGCGTCTGCTCCCAAATCGGTCACAGATGTGTTTCGAACGCGGGTAAACGGGCTTACGAATCACGTCCACAAATACTTGACCACGGATACCGGCATTTGAAAGTATAAATGAAATAATTATTTGAAAACGAAACTAGTAAATTATTAATGGGCTAAGAGAATTTGATTGAAAAATTGATATAATATATACACCAGTTGCCGATCTCCCTGCCGAGGAGTTAACAGCTTTCTCTGTAACCCCGAATACTCTCGTGGTTGACGTGAAGGCACGAGAATTGGAAGCGGCTCGAGACGCGCCAGTGACTTATGAGAGTATGGAGCCGGTCGTTCAGAAAGTCGTGGCGTGCTGATGAGTGTAATCTAGCCTAGGAATCAACATACAGCTGAAAGATGCTGATGTTGACCGCAATATCCTGAAACAGGATGGAAACACGGAAAAAAAATACACCAGTTATACGATTATGATTGATTTGCAAATACTGAAAGCAGAATGCAAAGGAACTAAACAAAACACGTGGAAGGTAAATAATATTTACGCCAGAAAATATCACTCTGGTATTGAAGCTGTTACTGGACTGGCTATAGACGAGATAAGACAATTACCGATGAATGCTATTGACCACAGGTGTGGCCGATGCTCTTGTCTCTGAGGAATGCGATTGTTAAGAATGTTGACTTGTTAAATTATATAATATGCCATGGAGGTCAGAATGGCCGAATAAACAACAGCACTGGCCATTTCACTGTGTGCGCTGATGCTGAGATAGCCCCTAAACAGGTCTGTTGCATTAGAATGTTGGTTTTTTGTCCTTGACTTGGAGACGTACATTATAAATGCCCGAGAATTCGGCGGGTGTTTGCCTGATGGCGGGGAACACTGTTAATGGACATATCTATATGCAAACATCAGTCCAGTGCACTCCATACCCAAAGAGTGGAAAAATCAGCCAAACACGATTTCAGGTGACTATTGCTGGAGGTGATAATGACATTCTCGCACGCTCAGTGAGATTCACACGCGAAGCAGCCAGTCACATCCTGTGTGATGAACAGGTCTATAATGATCAGTTGCCCTACAGCTATCTCAACTGTCAGACATTCTTGTAATGTGGGCATGTGTTTTTTTTTTTTTTTATTGTGTAGTGTAATGTGTACGAATCTTCTTAATTCGTTTCAAGAAAGTGGCGTTTAGTATATAAATAGATACACATTTTATTCGGAGATGTCGCCATTTGTTAATTGTTAGAGTAAAGTTTCACGTTTGCTGTTATTAACATAAAAGTGATAAAAATTGCAACGAATCTATATCTCTTCTCATCAGTGCTTGTTTCCGAGCATATATTGCTAAATTGGTGAAATATACACACTTATTTATGTAATCTATACTTTCGTTGCGGAAAATGACTGTGGTTATTGCCCATTATTGTAAAGGTCATGTTACTTGGACATATTTCTTTATTACCAGTGTCTATCAGTGATTATCTTAACTGATTGCCTGCCAAACAAAAAAGCGGTCCTGACCAAACAGAAATTCAAGGCAGAAAATGTGAAGTAGGGGAGTGTCACAATAATGATTGTAATATGGTTACAATGGTAGCAGATATATTGTATTACATATCAAATTAAAGAGGATTGCACAGGGAAAATGACAGTGTTAATAATTAATTGATAGGATACAAATATTATGACAATAATGAGAGGTTTAGTAATAACAATTGACATTAAAGTGTTAAAAATTATTTACAAAATTCACTTACCAAGGTGTTATTTTCTATCCGCCGCAGCTAATCCATTTAAATTTAGTGAATAATGGTACACACACCACTTGTGTTCAAGAATATCACAAGAACTGCTTCATAACACGAATAAAACACAATGAAATCATAAAATTATGAAGCACATAATTTTCACACAAAATGGAAAATGTCAGCAACACATCAGGCAGATTACTGAGGAGTAGAGTACTGAGAAACAATATAACACTATTTTCTATTTAGTTATTATTATTATTATTATTCTAAATTTAATTATTTAAATACTCATTAAATACTTTGTGATAGGCAAAGCAAATTTAGTGGCACAATTGTGGCCCATTAGCGCAAGCATAATTCGGCATGTGCCATCATATTCTGAGGAACTGTCACTGTTAGATTTCTTTTTATATTATGACCGTCTTCTAAATAATTAATTGATTACTGCACATGGTTAGTTTTAGAATCTTTCACAGTCCTTTACATCACAATAACTATAATATAAAATTGTTTAAAACTGTAACTTTATTAAAATATATGAGGTCCAGAACCAGAAGGTATTGTCACTTCGAATTTCGAATCACAATAATCATTTGGAATCTCATGCTATGCGTGCTTTCAAGTGTTAATCTTGTTGGCCATGCGTGTTTTTGCACACGGGCGGAAGGGAAATCTTTCGTTGTAAAGTTTAATTCAATCGGACACTAAAAATTGTGGACTGAAAAGGAGAAATTGATCAATTAAAGCACAATATATACGTAACCGATGGGTCGGTTTTTGGGTACCAAATTCGTGCCATAAAACCGACCAATCGGTCTACGGCAGGCAATCAGTTAACAGCAAAACAACAGTAAGACATCGTAACCTGACCTGTGATATATATATATATATATATATATATATATATATATATATATATATATATATATATGTGTGTGTGTGTGTGTGTGTGTGTGTGTGTGTGTGTGTGTGTGTCAGGTCTTAGTCAGATATGACTGAGCTACCGTATAACAGTAGACGGTACTACCTGCTATCTGTTAGCGCCGAACGTTGGGCGGCGCTTACCAAACCCGACACCCCACATTGTGCAAACGGCTTCGGGCGGAAGAGCGCAATTGGGAGGGTACAAGCCTTACCCTGGTGCGAGGAAATGCAAGCTAAAGACAAAATGTCATGGCAGGGCAGACCAGGCCCTAAGCCTTGGTTGGCAGCTGGTCTAGGATCGAAGCTCCGACAGGCGGACAGTTAGAGCATTGCTTTGCTGATCCGGCAGCTTCTGCAGCTTCTCTTGTTCCAGATGTAGGGGTGTTACCTTTCCTCTGGAGTGAACTAAGCAGGCCGAGAGAGGGATCATGCTGCATGGGCAACACATGATCTCTATATTTTAGCCCAGGATTTGTGCTATGGAGAGGCAATAACTCCATCCCTGGTCTTAACTGGTCTCGGAATCAAAACGAGAGCCAACTGTTACGGGTTATAAGTCCCTGTCAACTGGCTACCATCAATCTTTATTGACGACGCTGAACTAGAGATGGTAGACCATTTTACATATCTAGGATCAGTAGTAAATAGTAAATTATCCCTAGATCAGGAAATCAACATCCGAATTGGTAAGGCAGCAACAACAATGAACAGGTTATCAAAAAGAGTCTGGGAGAACAGGAAGCTTACTGCAAAAACAAAAGTCCTTGTCTATCAAGCCTGTGTCTTTAGTACTCTTCTTTATTGCAGTGAAACCTGGACAACTTACTCACACAAAGAGAAACATTTAAACAGCTTTCATATGCGATGTCTGAGAAGAATTCTTGGTATTAAGTGGCAAGACAAAATCACAAATACTGAAGTATTGGAAAGATCAGGTTTTGTGACAGTTTATTCCATGCTCAGTCTTCGTAGACTTAGATGGATATGACACCTTAGGAGGATGGATGATGGTAGAATACCAAAGGACATCTTTTTTGGTGAATTACAGATGGGTAAGAGATCTCAGGGTCGGCCTCTACTACGATACACAGATGTGTGTAAGCGGAACATGATTGATACAGGCATTGATAATGCACACTGGGAGCATGTCGCCGCTGAACGTGTTGCATGGAGGGCAAACATCAGAAATGGAATAAAGACAAAAGAGAAAAATATTGCAGATAAGTCACACACCGAGCTTTTGAGATGCAAGATGGTGCATGGTGGTGGAAATGACCACGTGTTCACATGCACCCACTGTGAACGGACATTTACAGCGCAAATTGGCCTTATCAGTCACATGCGCTACCGCCATAGGTAAAAGTTATTATGCCTTTTTAAAGCACAAACTATCGTCTGTCAAGACGGCAAGGTGCCAATGAAGTATATATATATATATATATATATATATATATATATATATATATATATATATATATATATATATATATATATATATATAAATGATATAAAGACAAAGTAGAAAATGATTACAGATAAAGCACACACATAGAGTGAGAGACGTAAGATGGTGCATGATGGTGGAAATGACCATATTTTCACATGCATCCACTGTGGACGAGCATTTACAGCACGAATTGTCCTTATCCGCCACATTCGCCACGGCCATGGTTGTAGTTATTATGCCTTTGTGAAGCACAATGTACCAAACCATCGTCTATCAAGACGGGAAGTTGCCAATATATATATATATATATCGGAGAAGAAGCTCTGGAAGCCATCGATCAGCAGTCCGTCATGCATGCCCTGGATAATATCAGCGAAGCACTAGACACTCTCAAAACCGGCAAGGCACCAGGAAAAGATAGTATTCCACCTGAACTTTTAAAATGTAGTAAAGAAACAATCATTCCAGAAATGTATGCAATACTTCAGCTTTGCTGGAAAGAAAAAGCAGTTCCACAAGATATGAAAGACGCAAATATGTTTACCCTTTATAAAAACAAAGGCGACAGAAGCGACTGCAACAACTATCGCGGCATTTCCCTATTCAGCGTTACAGGCTTGATTTTTGCTCGAGTAATCCTTAAAAGGTTACACATTCTTGCTGAAAGAATTTACCTCGAATCACAGTGCGGATTTAGACCCAACAGGTCCACCATCGATATGATTTTCGCACTCCGGCAGCTCCAAGAGAAGTGCAGAGAACAGAGGTAGCCATTATATACTGCCTTCATCGACCTCAAAAAGGCATTTGACCTCGTGAGCAGAAACAACCTTTTTAGGGTCCTTGAAAAGATAGGATGTCCACCCACCATTCTTAGTCTCGTGAAATCAATTCACGAAAACATGCAGGGGACCATTTTATTTGATGGCTCAACATCCCAGCCATTCAACATCACAAGTGGAGTAAAGCAGGGCTGCGAGATTGCTCCTACACTTTTTTTGTATCTTCTTCGCCGTTCTCTTAAGGCAGGTATTTGGGTCTGCCACTGAAGGCATATACCTCCATACAAGATCTGATGGCAAACTTTTTAACCCATCAAGACACAAGACAAAGACCAATATAAGATCAAGATGGATAAGAGAACTACTTTTTGCAGATGATGCAGCACTGACTACTCATATAGTAGAAGATCTCCAAAGGCTCATAGATCGTTTTGCAGCCGCCTGCAAAGACTTTGGGCTCACCATTAGCCTAAATAAAACACAGGTGATGGAACAAGATGCTGATACGCCTCCGTCAATCAAAATTTCTAATTACGAATTGAAGGTCGTCCACGAGTTTGTATATTTGGGGTCGACAATATCAGATAATCTTTCATTAGAGACAGAAATCGACCGACGCATTGGAAAGGCAGCCACAGCATTTCCCAGGCTAACAAAAAGGGTTTGGGAAAATAATAGAATAACAGAGCGTACAAAAGCTCAATTTTATAAAGCTTGTGTTGTTCGCACACTACTCTATGGGTCTGAATCCTGGACCCTTTACTCAAGACAGGAAAGAAAGTTGAACTGCTTCCATGAGATGTCTGAGACGTATCCTGGGCATATCATGGAAAGACCACATAACAAACAAACATATGCTTGAAAGAGCAGATATTACCACAGTGCACTCCCTCCTCAAGGAGAGACGCCTCCGGGGCTGGGCCACGTATCTCGAATGGAGGATGAACGTATTCCCAAAGATCTCCTATACGGAGAACCAGCCACATGAAAGAGGCCAACCGGAAGACCCCAAATGTGATATAGGGATGTGTGTAAACAAGATATGAAAACCCATGGCATAGACTCTGACACGTGGGAAAGAGTTGCAACAGACAGACGTTCCTGGAGAAGAGATGTACGAAACGGACTGGTGCTCTTTGAGCGAAATCGGATCCAACAAACTGAGGATAGGCGACACAGGCTTAAAATGCAGTCACTTACTGCTGGACTTGCCTCGTCTTACAGATGCGGAAACTGTGACAGAGATTGTCACTCTCGCATTGGACTATACAGTCACCAGCGGTGCTGTTAGGTACCTCCCCAGCGGTACAACTCTATAGACAGACAGACATGCAGGCAGACAGACAGACAGACAAACAGACAGACAGACAGACAGACAGACAGACAGACAGACAGACAGACAGACAGACAGACAGACAGACAGATAGATAGATAGATAGATAGATAGATAGGCAGATAGGCAGATAGGCAGATAGATAGATAGATAGATAGATAGATAGATAGATAGATAGATAGATAGATAGATAGACAGATAGATAATTAGATAGATAGATCGATAGATAGATCACCGCCAGGGTCTGGGCGACGCCGAGCCGGGTCAGCTAGTATATGTGTGTGTGTGTTTATATATATATAAATATATATATATATATATATATATATATATATATATATATATATATATATATATATATATATATATATATATATATATCGTAAGGACGACTGAGGTTGTGGCTGTCTTCCACAATCCATTGGATCTATTTAGCTCCAGAATCCAAATAACAATGAACAAGTCTAATAATAAGGAAATCATTATAATCAAGACAACCAATATGCTTTAACTATAATCAAGACAACCAATAGCTTCAAGTATAATCAAGAGAATCAATAGGCTCCAAGCATAACCAAGAGAACCAATATAAAAGCACGCTCTTTCAGACCAATAAACACACCAGGAAGAGAAGTACAGACAAACACGAATTATGTGGGGGGGGGGGGGGGGGCATGCCTGTCGCTGCATGAGAATATTACCGTTTGGTTGAAATGATTGAGATCTTGTGCCAACAGAGTATAAAGAGCGAAAGAATAAGAATCGGCATATATAAAAAGGTGCCCTTTGATCACTACTCCGAGTGTCTAACTTACGAAGTTTGTGTTAGTGCATTCAGTTTACTGGCACTGCCTTGCCTAACTATCCCGTATTTTAGCTTACATACTGAAGAGCACGTGTTGGGTATATAGAGTACTCACCTGAAAACCTGGCATTGTAATAGCTTTATTCGTTTGGAAGTGAATAGTCAAACTGCTGTGTGCCGGAAGTAAATTTTCGTACACGTAACTCTTCGTCCAGCTGTCACAGAATTTGATCCCATCCACACACAGAAAATCATGGTCACAATCCTTTGAACTCTCCAAAGACAATTTGCTGGGATAGGAAAGAACACATAATGTCATAAGATTATAGAGTAAACTGTAGTCAAATTATATCCTCTGCTAAATAGTATACTTTGAGAATGGCAAAACCTTTATCCATTAAACGTGAGGGCGACGTCTTTTAGTCTGGCACATTTATACATGTGGAGTAGTTTCATTGTTATTGCAGGTACTCCCTGCTTTCTTTTAGCGCCGAATGTTGGGCGGCGCTCACCAAACCCGACAACCCCCATTGTGCCAACGGCTTCGGGCGGAGGGGTACAATTGGGAGGGTACCAGCCTTATCCTAGTGTGAGGAAACGCAACCTAAAGGCTAATTGTCATGGTAGGGGCATACCTGGTCCAAAGTTTTGATCCCCAAATGGCCTAGGATGGAAGCTCCGACAGGCGAACAGGTTAGAGCATTGCTTTGCTGATCCCGCAGCTTCTGCAGTTTATCTTGTTACAGACGTGTTAGTATTACCTTTCCCCTGGGGGAGGGGGGGGGGGCAAATTTGTTTGTTTCCATTATTTCTTAAATGAATTATCTGATGGTTATATAATAACACATATTAGACATTACGAATTGAAATACAGAACTGAAAAACTCGAAACTTGTGAATAAAGTGGGCTCTATGGATCTGCAGAAGCTGCCGAGGGTGGGGGGGGGGGGGGGGATCGATGGACCCAATAGATGTCTTTGTTTAATATGAATTTTATTTGGTAAATGAAATTTCGGCCCTGAAACACCATATTGCAACTAGCATAATCGCCTAATTAGGCCCTGTAAAGGATACATCTCTCTCTCTCTCTCTCTCTCTCTCTCTCTCTCTCTCTCTCTCTCTCTCTCTCTCTCTCTCTCTCTCTCTGACTATATATATATATATATATATATATATATATATATATATATATAAGAGAATGTTTGTGTGTGTGTATGTGTGTGTGTGTGTGTGTGTGTGTGTGTGTGTGTGTGTGTGTCCTTTATGCGTTCCCGAACGGTCCATCCGATTTAGATGAAATTTTCTACAGATTTTCTTCTCACTCCCGCGGATACAACTAACATAGCTAGTTTGTTTAAAAACAGGTATGTACGTTATAAAACACCATTAAATGGAAAAAAACGTATAATTAAGAGGACTTAACAACAACAGTTATATCAAGGGACTTAACTTTTAGTAGCATTTGCTATATTATATAATTTAAATAATTGTTGTATTTTTCTTAAAGTTTTATAAAATGTAAAAAAAAAGTTATCTGCAGCCATATGCGTTATAAACAAAGTGAATAAAAACTTTAAGGCATTTTCAAAGTTGTCATAAAAATAATGCCTCTATTTTAGATTAGTGAAAATTTTCTAAATCATCTTTTTTTTTTCTATTCGACATCACATTAAATATTTTACTACACTTTGGAGAGAAAGGTAGTTGCATATCCTTTGAAGTACGCCACTACGTTCAGTAGCTTCAAGGTTGCCCTTTTTAGTTATTGGAATGAAGATAGTTTTCTTCCAATATTTTGGCCACATGCCATATTTCCATATCTTCTACTATTCTACTATATATATATATATATATATATATATATATATATATATATATATATATATATATATATATATATATATATATATATATATATATATATATATATATATATATATAAGAGAATTTGTGTGTGTGTGTGTGTGTCCTTTATGCGTTCCCTAACGGTCCATCCGATTGAGATGAAATTGTGTACAGATATTGTTCTCACTCCGGCTGGAACGGGAGCATCAGAAACACCGAGCAACGGGAACGGTAGCATCAGAAACAGACGAGCAACGGGAACGGGAGCATCAGAAACAGACGAGCAACGGGAACGGGAGCATCAGAAACAGACGAGCAACGGGCACGGAAGCAGGGGCCGAACGCGTACTCTGCGCGTAAACTGTGCGCTTAGATAAATGTATTTGAATGTATAATGACTACTTATATGAATTAAATGAGACGCACCACCCCAGGAGCTGGGCGAAGCCGGGCCGGGTCAGCTAGTTTACAATAAATAATTTGGAACCGTTATTCGGAAAAGTGCCGATTTTCAGAAACGTCACGTCACTAGCCGCAATTGCGAATAACGCTCAGTATTATTCGCAAGTCAATTGCAAATAACGCCTCCTCTATGAAAATGTCACCGTAATCGCATGTCCCTTTTCACTTTAATGCGGAAAGCCTCTATTTGTTGTTGTTACTGATATCGTAACTCTTGCTGCCAAGGCAGCTAAACTAAAGGATGTCTTATCTACCAGATGAATCTTGTAGGTCGTAGTGTTCGCCTTTTATTACATGGTTCTGTCTTAGCACGATGGACTGATGGTCTCGCATTGATGATGTGTTTGTTGTTGTCGTTGTTATTGATGCTGGTATCATTGTCTTTGAAGCCATCGAACGCACGCTTTGACTGTCAAGCCCGATGTTTTGGAGTTCAGAAGCTGTGAGCTGTTCAAAGGGTTTACGTCTGTAAGGTGGTTGTGACTTTTTTCTCCACCTTATCTTTTTTGTGTTGCATATCCCTTACAGGACGTTGCAGTCAACACCAGCATTTTTCAGTTGCTGTTGGAGTACTAGGCAAGTGTTTACGTTCAGTAGTTTACCATTGCTTTCT
This sequence comes from Cepaea hortensis, assembly GCA_963921405.1. Lineage (NCBI taxonomy): Eukaryota > Metazoa > Mollusca > Gastropoda > Stylommatophora > Helicidae > Cepaea > Cepaea hortensis. Next base: position 17,541,345 of record OY992890.1, read on the forward strand.
GATAGACTGGCTCCCATACCAACACGTTATAACACAACGCAACACGGTCTGCTGCACAAATCGGTCGCAGCTGCGTTTCGAACGAATGGTAAGCGGCTCACAAGCCGCGTTCGCAAGCCTTTGGCCTCGGAGAAACCACAACAAAAGCAGTAAAATGCTGGTGTTGACAACGGAGTCCTGTAAACAGTATATGCAAAAAAAAAAAAAACACACACAACAACAACACAATCTCTATGCGGACTATGTTAGAGAGCTCTACTGATACTAGTCAACCTCAGACACTGGCAGGGTCTATAACTGGTAGTCAGTCAGTAAGGGACACGTTTACACAATTTAAGACTCGGACATTTTGTGTTTGATCTTATGTATATATACCAGTCAGCTCCGGCGCGCAGTGAGATAAGTATAAGACGCGCTGCCATTTCTTTTCAAGATATTTAATGCTGCCCACTTTAAGAATGGTTGCAAATAGGAATATGTTTCTATGCAGATCGAACTCGCGACCACCGTCTGGGCAAGCCAGCGTCCAGTCGCTACGTAAGGGAGGCTACCGTTTATCTGATAGCGTACAGTCACTACTATAGGGAGGCTCCCGTTTATATGATAGCGTCCAGTCACACCGTTAGGGAGGCTATCGTTTATCTGATAGCGTCCAGTCACACCGTTAGGGAGGCTATCGTTTATCTTATAGGCGAGCGTGCAGTCACTACGTAAGGGAGGTTCCCGTTTATCTGATAAGCTAGCGTCCAGTCACTAAGTTAGGAAACTCACGTTTAACTGGCACTGGGACTTCAAAACTGCAGATGGGAATATTAGAATGAGACCACTTGATCATTCCGCAAATAACACACATTAATTGAGCGAGTCTTGGTAATAATTTCCTTTTAAAATTGTGGCTGTCCTTTGCTGTCGTTGTGATCAAGTCAAATACCAGGGTGATTTTGTAGACTCGCTTACGTTCAGAAGTTTGCCGTTGTTTTGTGAATGAACAGTCAACACTGATGCCAGCTGACCTGTCAACTCCATAGCCTGGAAGCACATATGTATGTTAAGCCCAAACACCTTTGTCACAGACAGCCCAATACTCCCTTCCCCCACATTGACACAGCGCATACAGAATAGCGTAACAGAGTAACTTTAACGTCAAAATGCCCATACCCACAACCACACATACCCCCCCCCCTACACACACACACTGACACTGACACTGACACACACACACCCACTTACACACTCACACGCATACACAACAGCTTCACTGCGTAGTTTCAATTTCTATCTTCCATTACACACATTCATACATGCACGCACTTATCCATGCACACATACATGCACGCACACTCACACATGCACATTTACATACATACATGCACACATTTAGGGGAGCTGAGTGGTCTCGAGGTATGGTGTCCTCCTCGAGTGCTGGAAGTCCCGGGTTCAAGCCCCGGTGAGGGCCGGGATTGTTTCACGTGGACGTCTAATAATAAAATGTCCCCTGGTCTCTGGGTAGTGAGATCGTACGCCCGTGTGTATTGTTGTCTCTGGGTAGTGAGATCGTACTCCCGTGTGTATTGTTGTCTCTGGGTAGTGAGATCGTACGGCCGTGTGTATTGTTGTCTCTGGGTAGTGAGATCGTACGCCCGTGTGTATTGTTGTCTCTGGGTAGTGAGATCGTACGCCCGTGTGTATTGTTGTCTCTGGGTAGTGAGATCGGGCGCCCGTGTGTATTGTTGTCTCTGGGTAGTGAGATCCTACGCCCGTGTGTATTGTTGTCTCTGGGTAGTGAGATCGGGCGCCCGCGTGTATTGTTGTCTCTGGGTAGTGAGATCGTACGCCCGTGTGTATTGTTGTCTCTGGGTAGTGAGATCGGACGCCTGTGTGTATTGTTGTCTCTGGGTAGTGAGATCGGACGCCTGTGTGTATTGCTGTGAACGTAAAATATCCCTTGGCAGTTGGAAATCGAAAAAGAGTAGCCTAACGGCGCTGCCCGGTAAAAATTTCGAGTTAAAAATCTACCCAAGTATTTCAGGATTCTCGCCGGTGCTACGGAGTTCGTGCACTGAGCTAAGTTTCTCCGGAATCAGGCTTGAGCTAGGAGTAGAACGGAGCACTTATGGATGACATCCGTGTGTCGTGATGTTGATCCGTCGACTAAATGAAATATGCACACATGCATGCATACACACTCGAATGCATACACACACATACATACACACCACACACTCACATGCATACACACTCGAATGCATACACACACATACATACACACACATACATACACACACATACATACACACACATACATACACACACATACATACACACACATACATACACACACATACATACACACCACACACTCACATGCATACTACAGCATATGCTCTATTTAGTACTTGCGAACTTTTGTATCTTGCACGCAGTTGGCAACTGGTTGTTGTTGTGTTTTTTGTTGTTGCTTTCTTGGTATGTGTTCTGTCTTGGAAAAGGCTACTTGTGCCACAGCATTGTGGTTTCCTATTTAATCTCTCAAGTCACCTTCCATCAGATGGACTGACAGTTAAAAGATATCTGTACCGATTCACATGTTTAAGAATGTTCACATTTGTTTGCATGTTACAGTGTGGTTACCCTAAATAAAACACAGGTGATGGAACAAGATGCTGGTGCGCCTCCGTCAATCAAAATTTCTAATTACGATATGAAGGTCGTCCACGAGTTTGTGTATTTGGGGTAGACAATATCAGATAATCTTTCATTAGAGACATAAATCGACAGAAGCATTGGAAAGGCAGCCACAACATTTTCCAGGCTAGCTAAAAGAGTTTGGGAGAATAATAGACTAACAGAGCGTACAAAAGCTCAAGTATATAAAGCTTGTGTTGCTAGCACACTAATCTATGGGTCTGAATCCTGGACCCTGTACTCAAGACAGGAAAGGAAGTTGAATTCCTTCCACATGAGATGTCTGAGACGTATCCTGGGCATATCATGGAAAGACCACATAATAAACAAACATGTGCTTGAAAGAGCAGATATTACCACAGTGCACACCCTCCTCAAGCATAGACGCCTCCGGTGACTGGGCCACGTATCTCGAATGGAGGATGAACGTATTCATAAAGATCTCCTATACGGAGAAATAGCCACAGGAAAGAGGCCAACCGGAAGACCCCAAATGCGATATAGGGATGTGTGTAAACAAGATATGAAAACCCTTGGAATAGATCCAGACACGTGAGGAAGAGTTGCAACAGACAGATGCTCCTGGAGAAGAGATGTACGAAACGGACTAGTGCTCTTTGAGCGCAATCTGACCCAACAAACTGAGGATAGGCGACACAGGCTTAAAATGCAGTCACTTACTGCTGGACTTGCCTCGTCTTAGAGAAGCGGAAACTGTGACAGGGATTGTTACTCTCGAATTGGACTATACAGTCACCAGCGGTGATGCCAGGCACCTCCCCAGCGGCACAACTCTATAGTCCTTCAGGACTGAAAGAGGCTTACTACTACTAAAGTGTGGCATTTCTTTCTTCTTGCAGACGCTAATCTCTACTTTCTTTCAGTTTATTGTTAACCCTAGTTGTGTCATGTGTACAATAACGGCATCGACTAAAATGGTGCGGGTTCTGTTCATTGTCTGGAGTCAATTCTGTATCATCTGCACATCTTAAATGACTAATGGTATGTCTTCCGATATCATCTTCCGAAAGTATCTCAATTATGTTGACGTGCACTATTTTATCGAAAGCCAATGTGCACCCCATGAAGCAAAGTTTTAGCTCTTTGTTTACTTCTATCCAACTCGTAGTTAAAGTCCTCAACAGAAAGAGCAGAAAATATCAATCTATTAAGAAAGGTGTTCTACAGGGATTTGTAAAGTCTCCAGATATAGTTTACCTATACAGGTACACTTTATAAATTTAGAAGAGATGAGAAGAATCACTATCGGGGGACATGACACAAATAACATTAGATATGCGGATGATACACTATTGGAAATCAGCATGTTCTGCATCATTTACTATATACAGCTTTGTACACAGTGAACAACAAAGGCTAACATTAAATTGTATGAAGACTCAGATTATGATCGTCTGTAAGATATAAAGAAATACCGCAATGTGAAATATACGGATATATGGGGATATTCTTAAGCAAGTGAATCGGTACAACTATCTGGGGGAAGTCATAACCTCTTATGGGCAGAGCCTTAAAGAGACCAGAACAGCAATCGCTATGGCAAAGGTAGCCTTTTGCAAGATGGAAAACATACTTTTCAATAAAAAGATGTCAATTGCAAAGAGAAATAAAGTGTTGAAATGCTACACAGAACCTATGCTGTTGCATGGATGTGAAACGTCGAAGGTAAGCAGAATAAATGGAAACATATAATGACAATGGAAAAGTGGTAACTGAGGGAAATGCAAAGAATACCATGGACAGACAGAAGAAACACTGAGCAAATCATACAAGAAACAAATTAAAACCATAGGCTGATTTGATACATTAGAGACATATTTTTGGGT
>OY992890.1:17550876-17558873 GCA_963921405.1 Cepaea hortensis
GTATATAACTATAGACAAAGAGTTTATAAATCTTTGAAAACGATGCAACAATATGACTATAAGGTATACAGATAAGTTATTAAAAGTTATGCAACTTGAAATAACTTTTCTAGAGTTAAGTCCCCTTGCTATATAGAAATTATAATGAAAAATGAAAAATAAATTATATTAAGTAAGTAGCCGATTTCACACTTAAAAAATATCACAGTTGGCAGCGCGGGAATGAGAAGGAAGACGTGTAGATAATTTCATCTCAATCGTATGGACCGTTCGCGAACGCATAAAGGACACACACATTCACATACAGTCTCTTTTATATATAAGATATATATATATATATATATATATATATATATATATATATGTATGTGTCCGTGTGGCTAGTACGCCGTGCTGCAGTAATGTACGAGGGCATCAAGCAAGCTGTCGGTCCATCAAAAAATAAGATGGCCCCTTTACGATCGACTGAGGGGGTAATCATAAAAGATCAAGCGAAACAAATGGACCGCTGGGTAGAACACTACTCAGAGCTATTCTCAGTGGATAACACTGTCAGTGAAGAAGCTCTGGAAGCCATCGATCAACAGTCCGCCATGCATGCCCTGGATAACGAACCATGCCTCACAGAAATCAGCGAAGCGCTAGACTCTCTCAAATCCGGCAAGGCACCTGGAAAAGATAGTATTCCAACTGAAATTTTAAAATGTAGCAATGAAACAATCATCCCAGAACTGTATGCAATATTTCAGCTCTGCTGGAAAGAAAAAGCAGTACCACAAGATATGAAAGACGCAGATATCGTTACCCTTTATAAAAACAAAGGCAACAGAAGTGACTGCAACAAGTTTCGCGACATTTTCCTACTCAGCTTTACAGGAAAGATTTTTGCCAGAGTAATCCTTAAAATATTACACATTCTTGCTGAAAGAATCTACCCCGAATCGCAGTGCGAATTTAGACCCAACAGGTTTACCATCTATACGTTTTTCTCATTCAGGCAGCTCCAAGAGAAGTGCAGAGAACATAGGAAGCCATTATATATTGCCTTCATCGACCTCACAAAGGCATTTGACCTCGTGAGCAGAAGCGGCCTTTTTAAGGTCCTTGAAAAGGTTCTATGTCCACCCACCCTTCTTAGTCTAGTGAAATCATTTTACGAAAACATGCAGGGGACCATTTTATTTGACGGCTCAACATCCCAGTCATTCAGCATCAGCAGTGGAGTAAAGCAGGACTGCGTGCTTGCTCCTACACTCTTTGGTATCTTCTTCGTCGTTCTCCTAAGGCAAGCATTTGGGACTGCCACTGAAGGCATGTGCCTCCACACAAGATCTGATGGCAAACTTTTTAACCCATCAAGACTCAAGGCAAAGACCAAAATAAGATCAAGATGCGTAAGAGAACTACTTTTCGCAGATGATGCAGCACTGACTACTCATACAGCAGAAGATCTCCAACGGCTCATAGATCGTGTTGCAGCCGCCTGAAAAGACGTTGGGCTCACCATTAGCCTAAATAAAACAGCTGATGGAACAAGATGCTGGTGCGCCTCCGTCAATCAAAATGTCTAATTACGAATTGAAGGTCGTCCACGAGTTTGTGTATTTCGGTCGACAATATCAGATAATCTTTCATTAGAGACAGAAATCGACAGACGCACTGGAAAGGCAGCCACAACATTTTCCAGGCTAGCTAAAAGAGTTTGGGAAAATAATAGACTAACAGAGCGTACAAAAGCTCAAGTATATAAGGCTTGTGTTGCTAGCACACTACTCTATGGGTCTGAATCCTGGACCATGTACTCAAGACAGGAAAACAAGAATAAGGGGAACTGCGGTAAAACTTGAAAAGCAATGAATGAATCACTGAAAAACGAGAAGTAGATTGAGAGCTTTACCAAAGCACGACTACATAAAACAATGGACGTTGCGGCCAAAGCCTTCGTCAATACAGAACAAACAAACAATAATAGATTAACAATTACACGATCGACACTACATGAAAGTATAAATTTCAGCTTATCTGTGTCCTAAGTTGAAACGGCTATCCATCCATCTATGGATAGCCGTTTCAAGCTATGACTCAGATAAGCAAAGCGCTTGAAAACCTCCACCTTATCTTTCTTGATATTTTCCGCTGTATTCACTTCCTCTCGTGAGCTTCGTGGTATCTGTCGCACTTTCCTTCGCTGCTTCAATGCAGCTCTCTTTGCTTTCCAAGCATGGTCTACTTATGGGGTCCACCATGGGGGATTGAAAAAAGGAGTTTTAACAGTCCTGTTGTATTCCCCCAGTCTGAGGCGTCCAAGAAGGCAATCGGTCCACTCATACCGGAAGGTCTTGCGCGCTCTCCCAGCCTTAACTTTCCTGAGTTTAGAGATCAGGACTGAGCATGGCATGTGATCACTCCCATGGTCATTCAAAACTGTTCACGTTACATCAAGAACTGATGACTGGGAGACAAGTGCCAAGTCAAAAGCTGTGTCTGCATCGCCAGACCTCATTGCCATTCTAGTCGGCCTACCATCATTTATGCAGACCACATTAGAGTCCACCATGGCATCCGCAATGGCAATTCTCTGTCGGATTTCTCCACTACTGTCCCAATCTCTGTTCCTCGCATTGAAGTCTCCACATATGAGTAGCCTATCACCTGGTAAATCCTCCAGTTCCTTACGCCAGTCCCAGTGTTCCTTTCTGACAAAACAGTCCGCTGCGGCATATACATTTATGATGTTCCAACTTAAGCCACCAATCTCCATTGGTATACCCTGGACCTCTCTTCAACTGTGATTCCACTGGCTCAAGTCGAGTACCACATGCTTCACTCCTTCCTTCACCAGCAGACCTTGTGCGTGTCTCTTCTGCCCAGTAGGGTCTATATAACTGGTGTACCCAGAGCAATGGTATCTGTCGGTATTTAGCTCCTGAAGCATGAGACATGTAAGTCTACGAGGCTGCATACTCGAAAACGTTGCCTTTTGTGAAAAACCAAAACAAACTACTTAACACTCGCTTAAAACTCGTTGTCTCACAAAAAACAATGGATGCAAACCTGTGGCCTTACAATGCCGAAAGGGAAATGTTCCGGGTGTGTGAATTTTCAATTTACCGTCACTTACAATTGCGGAAGGTAGCAGAAATGTATCAAATATACCACTGTTTATACTGCGCCTTTTAAAGGACACAGGGACGTCAAAGTCGGTTTACTGTGCCCATATAAAGGCACATGGCAAAGAAGAAAATACAGCTGAAAAATGCTGATGTTGACAACGATGTCCTGTAAAGCATATGAGGAAAAAAAAAGAAAAAAAGTTTGCTATTACTTTCTGAACGTCAGAAACCACATACCATCGAATCCAATAAAAGCGGTCTGCTTCCAGATTGCAGCAACTGATTTCGAACCCTAGACTCGTAGGTCCACATGGCAGAATGGGTAAGAACGTGTATAACTAAGTGGCGAGTACTAAATGGTATATGTTAATGATGTTTCTATTTGTCTGCCTTACGCTATTATAGCCATTAACTACTAAAAGCTATAGGTTACGGCTGTTTCCATTTGTCTGTCTTACAATAGTATAGCCATTCAGTACTAAATGGCATATGTTACTGTTTTTTCTGTGTGTCTGTCTTACGCTATTATAGCCATTAAGTACTAAATGGTATACGTCAGTCAGAGACCAAGAGGTGGGTCCAGAAACGGAAAGGAAGAACCTGCTTCCTAGTAGATTGCGGCGCCGTGAACGAGGCACGAGGAAGGAACACGGCAACGGAGACGAATGGAGGCGACAGAGGCCATGGCGGGAGATGAAGCTGGTTCCCCTGGACCACACGTTCTAAGGGGCAAACACAGGCTGCACGGACTCTCTTCACCGAGGGACTGAGGGCTTTAGAGTGGACATGATAACAGCGAAGGGACAAGCATAACAACAGGGATAACTAAAGTGACCAAACGTCTCCACGGCAGGGGAAAGACGCCTTGAGTTATGACCTGACGGGACTGCCCTCAGACAGTATTAAGAGTGTTAAATGTCCGACATACTTGGGGAAGGGGGTTATCATCTGACGATCGGAAGCCCCCTGCCGTGTTTGTTCCGCGTCGGAGTTTTTATGACCTTTATGACTACTGCTATTTCAATGTGTCTGTCTTATACTATTATGGCCATTAAGTACTAAATGGCCGTGCTTCCACAAAGTCAGTGAATGCATCGAACCAACATGATCAACGCCCTTAGTCCGGATTGAAGACGGGCGTGAGTGGGTTCACACGGATGAATCGGCTTCAATAGACATAATGCAGGTGAGTGGAATGAAGAAGTGCGTGGCTAGAAAGAGCAGGACACCAAGTGTGCGAGAAGGAGGCTCCTCGTTAAACATGAAACTTACACGGTCGCTGTACACTGATTGGTTTAATACAGAGAGGTATCACCCAGGAACCCCTGCGAAGCCACTAAAATAACTCATATATAAATTCAGATGTTTGTTGCTAACAGACGTAGACTAAAGACGTAGAGACTAGATGACTTACTAGACAACATAAACGTGTAAAACTATAGTTACCCGACCGGTATTGGATACTGTCACTTCCAAAAGATGACATCTCCTCGCAGCACGAACAAGTGTACTTCGACGATGGAATAACTAGAATGTTTATGTTGTTATGAGTATCCTCTAGTCTTACCTTCTTTATTCTACTTGTATGAGGGCCAAACAGAAATATATTCCTTTGTGAGCATACTGCGTAGATGATCCGATCAGTTATGAATGTGTACGGTGTGCAGTCATGCTAATCTAAATCGTGCTGTCTTCTAATTGCAAACAACTCACCGAATGATCGAATATCCCATACATCATTAACTGTTCGCAAAGAATCAACAAACCAACTAAGTTTATTTTCATACGTTCACATACTGGACCTTCAGGCCAGTCGTACACTCGGCCTCGTCAACAAACTGGAAACTGGAGAAGGGTCAGCAACGAGCGAACGGAAGAAAACATGATATTCTAATTTCAAGCGTCATAGTTCACAACACTGATCATGGCATGTTTGATATTGGCTATTTTAAAGTCTTCTTTATGAAACTCAGTAGTGCACTAGTAAATACTGCTAATATAAAGTACTCACATCAAAATCTGCACTTTCGACAGTCCAGTCTCTTTTGTAAACTAAAGTAGACTGCTTGTTTTCTGGAAGTATGTAATAAATCATGCGTTCCTTAACCCAACCGCCACAAAAATTGATTCGGTGAAGACAGAGGTAATTAACAGAACAATTATTGCTCAGCTTCAAACTGAAGTTCCTGAAAAAAAAAACGAAAAAAAAACACAGTAGCATATTCTGATATACAGTTAGTTAGTTAGTTAGTCTTTCCTCTTGAGCCTAAGGCGGCGCATAGGGCAGAAGTCCTGTCTCTCCATGCTTGGCGGTTCGCTGCTACCTGTTGTAGATCTTGGATATTTACTTGGCCATTGAATGAGCCTTCTCTAATGATGGTTCTACGCAGGGTCTCTCTTGGTCTTCCCCGTTTTCTTTTCCCTACTGGTGACCATATGAGGGCTTGATAGGGGAGTCTTGACTTGTCCATTCTGAGTACATGGCCGATGTAGTTCCAACGGCGTCTTCTTATGAAATTGGATACTGTATCTTGCTTAGTCTCTTGTCTTATTTGCGAATTGGTTCTGAAGTCTGTCCAGTGGATGTTTAGAAGTCTTCTAAGACATTTGTTCTCAAAATTGTCTAATTTTTTATCTAAAGCTACCGTTGATTTCCAACTTTCACATCCATACGTTAACACTGGAACCACACAAGAGTTAAAGATTTTAAGTTTTGTGTGTTTGCTGAGTGTCTTTGACTTCCAGATGTTTGACAGTTTATTGAAGGCACTAGATGCCAGTGCGATTCTAGATGATATTTCTGGTGTTGAGTCCCCTGTAGATGTCATTTTGCTTCCTAGGTATGTAAAGTTGTTGACTTTTTCAAGAACGTATCTGATCAATTTGGTGTCATCTGAACTGTTGGTAAGATCAATAGTCTTTGTTTTTGTGGTGTTAATTTGGAGACCAATTTGCCCTGAAACATTTTGGAGGTGGTTTATTTTCTCTTGGGCATCCGGGTGTGTTGAACTCAAAAGCACTATGTCGTCGGCAAAGTCCAGGTCTTCTAGAATGTTGTCAACCCAATGGATACCCATATTTGTGTTGTTTGTGCATTTGCGCATGACCCAGTCGATAGCTATTCCAAAAAGCATCGGTGATAAGACACAACCCTGTTTCACTCCTGTTTCGACTGAGAACCAGTCAGAGTTGCCTGTTTCTGTTCTTACGCAGCAACGTGTTTCTTTGTAGAAAGATTTTATGACGTTGGTATATTTGGTAGGAAAACCATAGATGTTAAGTAGATTCCAAAGTGAAGGACGGTGGATACTGTCGAAGGCTTTTTGAAAGTCGACAAAGTTGGTGATTAATTTCGACTGGAATTCTACGGAGTCTTCAATGATTATTCTGAGGGTGAAAATGTGGTCTATGCATGACCGTTTTGGTCTGAAGCCTGCTTGTTCTTCTCTGAGCCTTTCATCTATCGCCTTTTTCAATCTCTCAAGTAACATGCTACAAAAAAGTTTTCCTGGTACTGACAATAGAGTGATACCACGCCAATTATTGCAATCAGACATATCGCCCTTTTTAGGCAGTTTGAAAATTACACCATCTATCCACTGTTGTGGTAGGGATTCGCTTTGCCAGATTTCATTGATCAGCTGTAACAAACGTTGTAAGGTGTTCTCATCTGCTGCTTTGAGCATTTCTCCTGAGATTTCATCTTCACCAACAGCTTTGTTGTTCTTCAATTTTTTGATGGCTGCTTTAATCTCTTCCATGGTGAATGACTCGCAGGAGGCATCTAGTGGGGGCATAGTAATTTCTCCATCCAGGTTCGGAACAGTGTCAGGCTGCGGTCTATTTAATATTTCTTTGAAATGTTCTGCCCATCGTTGCTTTTGAAGGTCATCGGATAACAATTGATTGCCTTGTTTGTCTTTGATGGGTATATTTGGTGTAGGTGAGTGATTGCATAGTTGCTTCATGATATGGAATACGGCTCTGTTGTTTCCAGTTCTGGCAGCTGCTTCGGCTTCGGAGGCCAGGCTGTGAATGAAGTTCTGTTTGTCTTTTCGTGCATTTGATTTCACCTCTTTATCCAACATAGAGTATTTTTGCTTATGGGTATCATATGTAGATGTGTCTTTTGCAGAAAGAAGTGTTAGTTTTGCTTGTTTTCTTTCTTGTATCTTCGTCCAGGTGTTATCGCTTAGCCACTTCTTCTTCTGTCTTTGTACGTAGCCGACTGTGTTTGTTGCAGCATTTAGCATGGTATTTTTTAGGAAATTCCAATTTTCTTCAATGTTGTTTTTAATATTTGCATTGCTCGATACACTTTCTTTGTTAGCATAGCTGCTTCGTACCTCTGAATTGAATGCGAGTTGGTGTTCTTTAGTCAGTAGGGACTGTGAGTTTATTTTCTTAATTCTGGGTGATCTGTGCAGAGTCTTGAGCTTTATTTTTAGTTTGGCAATGCATAGATTGTGATCACTGCCAGCATCTGGACCTCTGTAGGCTCTAACGTCTTGTACTGATGAACGGAATTTGGCATTAATGCAAAAATGGTCTATCTGATTTTTTGTGATGTTATCAGGCGAGTTCCACGTGACTTTGTGAATATCTTTGTGCGGAAATAAAGAGTTTGCTACTATCAGATTTGTTATTTCACAGAATTCTAGTAGTCTCTCTCCGTTTTGGTTCATATCCACTAAGCCGTGAATTCCCATATATCTTTCAACACCCTTATTGTCAGACCCTATCTTGGCATTGAAATCACCCATTACAACAACAAGATATACAGTTAACAAAGTATTTACTGTCATGCATCTTATTGTTTCATTATTAAATGGAATGTGATAAACAATGACATAACATGAGATTTAACGTATCTTCGTTAGATAG
>OY992890.1:17559073-17566573 GCA_963921405.1 Cepaea hortensis
GAAGAAGAAGAAGAAGAAGAAGAGAAGAAGAAGAGAAGAAGAAGAAAGAAGAAGAAGAAGAAGAAGAAGAAGCAGAAGAAGAAGAAGAAGAAGAAGAAGAAGAAGAAGAAGAAGAAGAAGAAGAAGAAGAAGAAGAAGAAGAAGAAGAAGAAGAAGAAGAAGAAGAAGAAGAAGAAGAAGAAAGAAGAGAAGAGAAAGAAGAAGAAAGAAGAAGCAGAAGCAGAAGCAGAAGCAGAAGCAGAAGCAGAAGCAGAAGCAGAAGCAGAAGCAGAAGCAGAAGCAGAAGCAGAAGCAGAAGAAGAAGAAGAAGAAGAAGAAGAAGAAGAAGAAGAAGAAGAAGAAGAAGAAGAAGAAGAAGAAGAAGAAGAAGAAGAAGAAGAAGAAGAAGAAGAAGAAGAAGAAGAAGAAGAAGAAGAAGAAGAAGAAGAAGAAGAAGAAGAAGAAGAAGAAGAAGAAGCAGAAGCAGAAGCAGAAGCAGAAGCAGAAGCAGAAGCAGAAGCAGAAGCAGAAGCAGAAGCAGAAGCAGAAGCAGAAGAAGAAGAAGAAGAAGAAGAAGAAGAAGAAGAAGAAGAAGAAGAAGAAGAAGAAGAAGAAGAAGAAGAAGAAGAAGAAGAAGAAGAAGAAGAAGAAGAAGAAGAAGAAGAAGAAGAAGAAGAAGAAGAAGAAGAAGAAGAAGAAGAGAACAAAAAGCACAAAAATGCAAGAAGTCGAGGTTTCCGGACCCTGATAATCTATTCTTTTCTCCACATGTTTAGCTTGATAGTTAAGCATGTCAGCTCACTTTTCCGTTGGGCGCTCTCTTGAATGTAAATAAAGCTTCTTCTGAGTGTTTGAAGAAATGACATTTTCTAAAACATTTAAAGCATGAATAACTTCTTATTCTTCTTCAGCGTTCCGAGCCATTGAGGTTCTTTGCTGCAGATACAATCCGTCTCCATTCGTCTCTCTGGTGGACCTTCTCATTTATTTCCTGAGTGTAAGCGAGTTTTGTTTCCCTATTATCTTCCATTCTTTCTATATGCCCCAGCAATTGTAGTCTATTAGTCATGACACCAGTGCTTGGCGGGGACTTAAACAGATCATAAATGTCTTTGTTACTTCTTCTTTTCCACTCTCCATTTTGTGTATTCCTAATGGGTCCAAAGATGCGTCTTAAAACGTTGTTCTCAAAGGTTTGTAACAAAGCTTCGTATCCTTTCGTTGTACTCCAGGTTTCAGAGCCATACAACACAACTGATCTGATCAGTGTTTTGTATATTGTGATTTTGGCTTTACGAGACAGCGCATTGGATTTTAGTAGATGTTGTAGTGCATAGTATATCTTATTTCCAGAGTTGATTCTAGTTGTATTTCTTCCCTTATGATGTTGGGGCGGTTGAAGATTGTACCCAGGTATTTGCATGTTTCCGTTCTTCTAATGGTCATATTATCTATTTGTATGTGGCCAGAGTTTTTAGCCATTCCTCCTCTTGAAATTACCATATATTCTGTCTTATCGTGGTTGATAACCAGCCCCATCTCTTGGGCTTTTTCCTTTAATTAAGTGAGTCAATATTTCCAATGTCTTTTGTTCATTTTGCCCTATAATATCTATATCATCTGCATAACCAAGCAGCTTGGATGTTCCTATAATATCACATTCCTTCTTTACCTTCCTTACAGCTTTCTCTAGAGCCAGATTGAAGAGTAGCGGCGATAGTGCATCACCTTGTTTCAAGCCAGATGTTATTTAGAAAGGGTCTGATTTCCTGCCTTTATATGTTACTATATTATAAGTATCTTCCATGCATAGTCTGGTCATGTTAATTAACTTCCTTGGTATTCCATATTCCTGCATAGAGTTCTATAGACTATTCATATAGACACTATCATAAGCATTTTTAAAATCCACTAAAAATTTTATGGAGATCTCTTTTATATTCGCAATTTTTCTCGGCTATTTGTTGTAAGATGCATATCTGAACTATTATTGATCTGCTATTTTAATCTATTTAGTAATACTGCGGATAGTATCTGATAGCTTGTGGACAGTAATGATATTCCTCTATAATTTTCACATTGAAACTTGTCCTTTCTTAAAGATAGGTATCAATAATGACTCTTTCCAGTCATGGGGTAATTCTTCTGTTCTCCAGATTTTTATTATTAGTTTGTATAGCTTTAAATGTAATGCATGGCCACCTGCCTTTATAAATTTAGCAGCAGTTCCACCAGCCCCTGTTGCCTTATTGTTTTTAAGTCGTGTGATTACATATAGGATTTCTTCAAATGCAGGTTCTTCAATTTGTGGTTCACACGTTAGAACCTCTTTCTGTGGAAAAGTGTTAATTGGAGCTTCACAATTTACTAATTCAACAAAATATTCTTTTCATGTGTTGCACATTTCCACATTGGTATTTATCATATTCCCATTTTTGTCTTTTAAGCCATATGTATTGTGTGTGTTTTGTTTTGTTTTTTGTGGGGGATGGGGGGGGGGGGGGGGCGGCGAATCTTCTTAAGCACAGAATGCAAATCAAAGACACTGGCGTCTCTAGAAGCGTCACAAATAGCCATTGAAATGTCAGTTGCAGATGGTGTATAAGTTTCATTATCATAATGTAAATACTTGTTTCAGGCGTGCATCATTGTTCTCTGCAATGACGTATCCTGTACGTCAATATGGGGAATCTCTCCACTGATCACACATCGTATTGGCCATCGATATTAAAACGACACCAGTCTCTGAAGAATATGGGCCCAACAACCATTGCTTTTCTTTTTGAGTTGTAGGGCCATTCATTACAGGCGTTTAACAGATAAACGTGAGAATACCATCTAGTCCCGTGTAAGGTAAATACGAAAACGCCAACACGCCCTGTGTAAGGTAACAGTGAGGATTCCAAGCCATGTCAAATAATAGTGAGAATGTTACCCAGTATTCTTTCGGTAAAGGTGAGGATACCCAAAAAAAAAAAACAGTTGCCTGGTAAATGTGAGAGTGTAATGAAGGTCCGTGTCAGGTACACAAACGAATGCCACCAATCTCGATGCAGGGTAAACGTTAAAATGCCACGGAGAAAGGTGAAAGTGAGAAGGCTGGCATCTCTGTGTGTCAGGTAAAAAGAGAGTTTGTCATGACTTCCTGTCATGTAAAGATGAGAACGTCATCAAGTCCCGTGTCAATAATGGCCATGCCACAAAGTTTTGTCTCATGTAAAATGGATAATAATATCAAGCCCTAATGTTAGCTAAACTTTGAATTTCATTAAACTCTGTTCATTAGAAGCGGGGTACTAATTATATGTGTATATGTTTCTTTCTATTACAGCTAAAAGCATGCACGAAGAACATTTCTCCTGCGATTAATAAGTAATATTGAGTTAATTGGTCACACATGCATAGTCAGCCCATTGACACCCTACGACACTATTAAGCTACTTCATATGCTACCTCATTAGACACGCACGCACAGACACACGGTAACACTCAACCTATGGACACTCAACGACGACACAGCATGATCGGATGATATACATGGACATTTACCTGAAGTAGAACGTTAGAACCAAGGGGTCGTCCCCAGCTTCTAGGACTAACGAGCACGTGGTATTATATTTATAATTAACATATTTGCTACGAATAAAAAACGGTGGGCTTTGAGGCGTAAGTTGCACAACTTTGGGTCTGTCGTCTTTACATAATATGTATTCTGGGGCATCCTGTGGAAAGAGTCATGCTTTAATCAACATGGCATGTTATATGGTGTGTAAGGACGGCTATTTTCTGTAAATACCGCAATAAGAATGTTTTCTATAAGAATCTATCGCATAATTGATATTTCTGTAACTCAGTATTTTCAAACATTTAGAGTAACATGCTTGTCCCTACTGTTAGTGTTACGTACAATATATATATATATATATATATATATATATATATATATATATATATATATATATATATAGTGTCATTGTGGACCTCACATAGACGGATAGGGGTGAATTGGAGAAAAAGGTATCAATCTCTAACCCATTGTAACATCAATGTGACTGCCCAAATAGATTCTCTGGAAGACGTATGATGTATTCCTCAGTCCATTAAATATAATTTAATATAGTTGTGTTGGTGTCTTTGGTGTGCTGAAAACTGCCTTCTATCCGAATTACTCAAACACACTGCGTGTATCTGCGGTAACACTAACATTTGGTCG
This sequence comes from Cepaea hortensis, assembly GCA_963921405.1. Lineage (NCBI taxonomy): Eukaryota > Metazoa > Mollusca > Gastropoda > Stylommatophora > Helicidae > Cepaea > Cepaea hortensis. The sequence goes on from OY992890.1 coordinate 17,563,266, forward strand.
TCTATACATGAAGTACGTTTTTGGGAATTGTGAATATAAATCCAGATACATACAACATGTAAAGACAGACAGACAGGTCTGTAAGGTGTGGAATGCGCCTGGCCCTGCAGCCAGCAGGGTTTGGATCGGCTAGCCTCTCCCAGGAGGGGTGAAGAGTGAAAATTAGTAGCCTGCCGATGACCCGCAGACTACACAAGTCAACCCCCACCTCCACGTGGTGCAGACCGGGCAACCATGACCGCGAGGTCATGGGCTAACGGGGCTATGGCTCGCCATAGGGGATGGACTCCCTGTGGTCAGATTAGTGTCCTAAACCTGCGACTGGCCTAGCAAGCCGGCAGGGGATCTTCATACTGCTCGTAGAAAAACTAAGAAGTATAAACGGACTGACCCAAACGGCTATCGACCCGGCAATGTTAATGGACTACGAGATAGATCAGCGATTCAAAAAATAGGCACAATGAATATCTGCGGTTTCAATAGTAAAGAAGAAGAGCTTATAGAAACAATGGAGAAGAGGAATATTGGTCTGATGGGAATAGCGGACACCAGAACAAAAGGGAAAGGATGCAAGGAGCTCCACCGCAGTTACACGTTTGTTTACTCTGGAGTAGAACAGCAAGAAAGGGCAAGACACGGTGTGGGAATAGTCATCGAACCACGGCTAGCAAGAGGAATACTAGAAATAAAATATATATCAGAAAGAATCATAACAGTGAGAATAAAAGAACAAACAATCACAACATATGTACAGATATACGCACCATGTAATGCAAACAATAATGAGCAAGAATGCGAGGACTTCTACGAAGACATACATGATGTGCTAAATAAAATAGATAAGCAGGACAACATCATAGTTATGGGAGACTTCAATGCAAGACTAGGACATAACAGAGTGGGCATAGAAAAACACCTGGGAACATTTGGAGATCAGCAAAATGAAAGGAATGATAACGGAAGTAGACTGATAGAGCTTTGCAGCCAATACGACCTCTATATAGCAAACACATTCTATAAACATAAAGATTCGCAAGTATACACCTGGTATAAATGGAACAATCTAGATACTAAAAGCCAAATTGATTTTATATTGACAAGAAATAACAGAAAGAGAAATATATTAGATGCAAGAGCAGTGCCCAATTTCAGTATAAACACAGATCATAAAGCAGTCGTTGCCACAATAAGAACCATTAGAAGAAGAAAACAAAGAGCAGGAAAATACATGCCATGCGAATCAGTAAACCTAAAAAAACCTTAAAGACGAGGCAGTAAGGGAAAATTATGAGAAAGAACTAACTGAACTCTTTGTAAAATTACCTACGGAAAGAAAAACAGTGGAAGAAGAATGGTAGATGTTCAAATCAAGCATTTTAAATACTGCAAAAATAACATGCGGAATCACGAAAAAAAACGCAAAACACGGATAAAGAACATAACAAGTTGATGGAACGCAGAAGTAAAGAAAGCGGTAAAAGAAAAAAAAGGAAAAATATAAAAAGTGGTTGAAGAGCAAACAGGAATGTGATTACAGAGAATACAGAATAGCGAGAAGACATGTGAGTAGAATAGTAAAGAGGGAAAAACAAAAAGACTGGGAAGAGTATGGAGAAACCCTAAATAAAAACTACAAGGAGGCAACCAGAAACTTCTACAAAAAGATAAGTGCAATGCGAACCAGAGGAGAACCCTTTGACCCAACTGAAATAATTAACAGCGAAAATGGAGAACCAATAAGTGAACAAAAACAGATCCTAATAAGATGGAAGCAGTATTTCGAACAACTTCTCAACATCGCATCAGATGTCACAGGAATTCAAGAGACCTACACAGATGTCACCGAGGAACTAGAACCAGACATACTAAAAGAAGAAATTATAGAAGCCATCAGATTAGCCCCATTGAACAAATCACCAGGACAGGATGAAATACCAAATGAACTAATTAAAGCAGCAAGGGAAGTAGGAACAGCTTGGCTACATAGACTATTCAACCATGTTTGGGTAGAACAACAGACACCACGAGACTGGGGAAACGCCATAATTATCCCAATTTGGAAAAACAAAGGCAGCAAAAGAGATTGCACACAATACAGAGGCATTTCACTGTTGAGTCATACTGGGAAAATATTTTGCAAAATTCTTGAAAAAAGATTACGAACTACTTTAGAACCCCAGCTAAGCGAAACGCAGCTTGGATTTAGGAAAAACAAAGGATGCACAGACGCCATTTTTGCTCTTAGACAACTTATAGAAAAATCAATTGAATTCAATGAAACACTCTACTTAGCCTTTGTTGACCAAGAAAAGGCATTTGATAGGGTAGATAGAAACAAGATGTGGGAAATCCTTAAACAATATGGAGTGAGTACACATCTAACAAACCTATGTAGAAGTTTATACAACAACAGTGAATGCATAGTGAGAGCAACTGGAGGACACTCAGAACCCTTCACCATAAGATCTGGAGTACGACAAGGTTGTGTCCTGTCCCCTCTCTTGTTCATAACATATATAGACAACATATGTAAAGGAACCAGCCAAGCAGAGACAGAAAGAATACCGCATGATGAGAACACAGAAGAAGAACCATCTGCAAATCTAACCATTAGAGAACTCCTGTTTGCGGACGACCAAGCACTAATAGCAAAATCAGAAGCTGAATTACAAGACCACATGAATAGTCTAAACGAAATGTGTAGGGAACATAACATGAAAATTAGCACAAGCAAAACAGAGGTAATGACTATAACTAAAGAAGAACAAACAGCAACAATTCACCTAAACGAACATCCCTTGAAACAAGTAAAGAGCTTCAAGTACTTAGGAAGTATAATATCATCAAATGGCAGATCAGAAGACGCGATCGAAAATAGGTGAAATAAGGAAAAAAAAAAAAAAGAATAAAAAAAATAGGTGCAACTCATTGGACTGGCACCAATACTAAAGAACAAACATGCATCAATAACTACTAAGAATGCACTTTACAACACAATCTTCCTACCAACTCTGTGCTACCAATGCCAAACCTGGACAATGACAGAAAAAGAGAAAAGAAAAATCACAACAACAGAAATGAGGTTCCTGAGAAGAATACTCAACGTATCAAGAAGAGATAAGATCAGAAATGAAGAAATCAGGACTAAAGTGGGGGTTAAGGCTGCTCTAGATTTTATTAGAAAGCAGCAAGTCAAATGGTTTGGCCATGCAAGTAGGCTACCAGCCAACAGCATGCCACAACAAGCAATGATGTACAGACCAGATGGAAACAGAGGAAGAGGCCGACCACGTAAACGTTGGACGGAG
>OY992890.1:17569073-17649073 GCA_963921405.1 Cepaea hortensis
GTGACCACAACACGGACACTAAGAGGGGAATGATAGTGAGGGATATGGCGGGAGTGCGCTGCACCCAGTGATAGGTAGAAAGGCCTGAGTGCAGCCGGCTGGGTGGTGGACTTGTCAACCGTGTTAACATAACCTCCTGATGAAATTAAAATCATCTGATTATGATTCTACGGTGATTTCCTGAGTGCACCTCCTTTGCGTTGTTGGATGAGTTTGGATGCAGTGTGTCGCCCCACAGGTACTGACGGTTGATCTAGGGATCCGCTAGGTTATCATCATACCCTAGGACATTTGAATGAACCAGCCAACGCTAGTAGAGCTTCCTTCTCTGCTGAACTATACTATGACAATGATGGTGCATGCATATTCTGTATCTGTTACTGCGGTGATCACACTTCTGCCTGGCGATGCCATAATCTTCTCACTGTGGCTGGTTTCTATTGTTAGCTTATATGCTGTTTAAATTATATCACTCTGCACAGTTCACAACAGCTAATTACTTAGAACAAACTCAATGCATCTGGAATAACAGAACGCAGTTAAGTTTTCACTCTATATTGACTCCAAGCATTAGACAATTCATCTTATCGATTTTACAGCATGTCTATAACTCTTCACAAAGGCATAGAGTCTACACATTAACGAACCATCTAACTAACAATGTAGGGGCTCAGTATATGGCTATTCTACGGGAACAAAAGAACTAGGTCCAGCTATGCGAAAAGATCCAGTCCAACTTTCTGAAGGTGACGTTTTGTCCTCTCACAAAACGTCCGGAGCGCTTTTCACGCTTTTGTGACCAATGCCCTGGTGGGTCAATTCACACGGTCTTCTCGTGAGACCGTGCTTGTTACAATCTCATGCCATGTTCCAGGTCTGTATAAATTGGACCATGGCAGTTATTATGAACCTTCACATGTGTGTTTTTCCTCTGACAGTTTCACCCACTTCTCTTATCTCCCAATGTTTCCAAGCATACACAATGATTAATGGTATCCTTTTCCTGAGCTATCCTTGATTTTGTTTTTCTTATTAGTATCTGGTCCTTAACTGTACCCATTAATTTATGTAGGGAGTCCTCCTTGCCTGCGGCCACTTCGGGATATGATTTATTGTGCAGCAGCTTAAGTCCGTCAGCAAAACGTTGGTAAAGCTAGGATGTATAGTATCCGACTATCAATGCGTCCATTGCGCATTCCAGAATCACCTACATACCTTCATTCTGTTTGTGCTGTAGTTTCACCAGCTGACTATGTGACACTGAAAAGTTCCATTCCATACTCAATTACTGAGGAAATATAGACGTTTTAGAGCATGAACACCACTCATTGTTCCATGTCCATTACTACTAAAATCTTCAGCGCATCAAATCACTTCTTAGAACTAATATTTTCCTCCCCATGATCCATGAGCAACACACGTCATTCAAAGGAGATGCCCATACTCTCTCTGTTAATATTTCTTCCATTTACTGCGAGACCTGGGACATTAGCAGTAACATTCATATTATTTAGGGCGTTCCCTAATACAGACACCTTATCTGGATTGATGAGACCATGTTGTATCAGACACATGGGCACTGTTTAATAAGGAATAGTTTGGCAAGGAGTACCTTGTGGTTTCACCTGGTGTTCATGCAACTGACACAAACCTGGATACCTGGATTCCGGCATCTTCTGTTTACCGGGGGGGGGGGGGGGGCTGCGTGGTCTCGAGGTATGGTGTCCGCCTCGAGTGCTAGAGGTCCCGGGTTCAAGCCCCGATGAGGACCAGGATTTTTTCACGAGGACTTCTAGTAATAAAATTTCCCCCTGGTCTCTGAGTAGTGAGATCGAACACCCTCGTGTATTGTTTGCGCACGTAAAACAGTCCCTTGGCAGTTGGAAATCGAAAAAAGAGGTGCCTAACGGCTCTGCCCGGGTAAAATTTCGAGTTAAAAATCTACCCAAAGTATTTCAGGATCCTCGCCGGTGCTACGGAGTTTGTGCACTGGGCTGAGTTTCTCCAAACTCAGATTTTAGTTAGGGATGAGAACGGAGCACGTATGGGTTACACCCGTGTGCCATCATGTTGATCCATCGACTAAACTAAACTAAACTAAACTAAACTAAACTTCTGTTTACCGTCCATAGAGAGCATTAAGCCTCAACGAGTTATGAATAGTTTTATCTGCATGGTTTGTAGGTTGACGAAAGACAATGAAAGGCACGTTGTTTTCTGAGACATGTACTGGTCACTGGCCACACCAACCATTAAGTGATGTTTGGTAGTGAATGGCTAGATCTACCAGTATATGCCAGGCATACAACGCTAATCTGGAAGCCTGATGTTTTATTTATTGGGTCAGCTAAGTTACTGAATACACATTCATTTTGGTCAGAGTCATTCTTATTGTTCTTCTGACGTGTATTCCACCTTAGAGCTCATACCTCAGCCAACCCATGCCAAGGCATCTCCTTTGGTTTTCTCCATGTTCACCCCATATTATGCACCACTGTGTCTTAATCTCTTCTACGTGTCTGTATAGGTCATCCTCTACTTCATGTACTCTGTACATTATAACGAATGCACAATTTTAGTTATATTGTTATTCATCATTTGTGTCCGCAGCCAGATCCTAGTCAGTTATAACTGAACTACCGTAGGACAGTAGACGGTACCATATGATTGCTGTTAGCGCCAAATATGGGACGGTGCTCACCACACCCCATTGTGTCAATGGCTTCTGTTGGATGGACACAAATGAGAGGGTACAAGCCATATCCTGTTGCGAGGAACTGCAACTTAAAGACTAAATGTCATAACTGGGCAGACCAGGCCATAACACATAGTCGGCAACTGGTCTATGATCGTATCTCCGACAGGCGACAGGTATAGCATTGATTTGCTGATCCAGCAACTTCTGTAGTTTGTCTTGTTGTAGCTTGTCTTGATGGGGGTCATGTTTTGTCATCTGAATAGATCACCAGAGTCGTGAATCAGCTTCGTGTTTCTGTCTCGTGTGGCATCACACGTGGCCAAGCCATCCAGGTATTTACTCCTTGGTCTTCCCCTTGGACTTTTACCTTCGATCTTGCCAGCTGTCATCAAATTCTCCAATTCATTTCTTCTCATAGCATGCCCCAAATTTTTGACTGTCTACGTCTAATGTCTCTAATAAGTTTACGATCTTCATTTGTTTCTTGAAGGACTTGTTCAGTGGTTTTTCTGTCTGCCTATGGTATACTTTGCATTTTCCTCAGAAACCACATTTCCACAGCCATATGTTGTTTTTCAGCTTGTCTGCTCATTGTCCACGCTTCACTTACATATAAATGTACAGGTTCTATACTGCACTTCAACAATCTTTTTCTCGTCTTTTTATTGGTCAGTATGTTTTTCATCTTCCAAAAGGCAATGTTCGCAAATGCATTTCATGTTTTAATTTCTTCAAGGCATCTCCCATCAGATTGTATGACTGTTCCGAGATAACTGTACCGATTCACTTGTTTAAGAATATGCCGATTTACTGGTATAAGGAGCGTTCATTTAAAATCCGTTTGTGCCGCACCGCGCATAATTGCGTACGTTGAATATGATCATGAAATAGTAATGCGATAAGTACTGACCAATGAATAAAATAGCACGTGCTTATCATCCCAAGATGCATAGGTTCTGTTTCTGACCATTGAGAAAATGGCCGCGTTGATCCAAAATAAGTCCAAATAAGCTCAAAGAAAGGTGTCGACCAGTGGATATTATTCGAAGAATGCAGGCAGCGTACGGTAACAAATGTGTGTCGAAGTCAACAGTGACAGACTGCGCACAAATGTTCCGGAAAGGACGTCAGTTTACGACAGATCTTCCATGGCCGGTTCAAGCGCATATTGTTGCAACAGAACAAAAACAAAACATCGTCAAAATTGATGCAGCAAATCAGATGAACAGCTGTCGAAGCATAGGTTCTCTAGTGAAAGAATTTGATGTGTCCATTGGGACAATTCAAAAGGTAGTTCATAAGAAACTGCAATATCGGAAGGTGTGTTCACAATGGGTTCGATTGATGTTGACCGACCAAAACAAAAAACAACAACAACAAAAAAAGGAAAGAGGGGTGGTGTTTGAACCACTTGCTGCGTTACAGAGTGGAGGGTGTTGCATTTCTCTTCCGCATAGTGGCAGGCAATGAATCATGGTGAAACCACGTTGAGGCCATCAGCAAAAGAGAGAGCATGCAATGGAAGCATGCTGGATCACCAAAAGCCAAAAAATTCAATTTACAGGTTTCCGCTGTTAAGATTATGCTGAGAGCATATTTTGACCACGACGGGCTATTGTTGGCCTAGTTTAAAGAACCTGGGGTCAACATTAACTCTACCCACTAATTACACATCAAGTAATACACATGTAATACATCATCCACATTTATGAAACGTCGGAAACTTTTTTAACCAAATGTGAAAAATATCGGCAAAAGGGAGAACTATTTCAATAAACTTATAAAAACTAGGAAAATTTGTCAGCCAAATGTGAAAAGTGTTGGCCAAACACACAAATATCGCAACCAAACTTATAATAAGAAGGAAAAAGATTGACCAAGTAACGAATTATCTCGTCGAAACTCGTGGAAAGTGGGAACAATTGTTAATCAAATGGGAAAAACTTCGCCAAGTAAGAAAATGTGTTAGCCAAATGTGACAAATAAATTTACCAAGTAACGAAATACATCGGTCAAATGTATGAAAAGTCGGAAACTTTGTTAACCAAATGTGAACAATATCGGCCAAAGAGAGAAATATTTCAACTAAACTTATAAAAAGTAGGACATTTTTTCAGCCAAATGGGAAAAGGGTCGGCCAAGTACAGAAATATCGCAGCCAAGCTTATCAAAAGAAGGTAAAATATTGACCAAGTAATGAAATATTGCATCCAAACATATAAAAAGTGGGAAACTGTGTTAACCAAATGGAAAAAAAAAATATTGATCAAAATGGAAATATACCATCCAAACTTATGAAAAGTAGCAATATGTGTAAACCAAAGGGATACATTCTTGGCCATGTACGAACAATTATTTGCCAAATGGGAAAATTATTGACCAATTAACGAAATACATCGACCAAATTTATGAAAAGTCGGAAACTTTGTTGACCAAAGGTGAAAAGACATATTAGTCAATGAGATAAATATTTCAACTAAAAGTATAAAAAGTAGGAAAATTTGTCAGCCAAAGGAGAAAAATGTCGGCCAAATACAGAAAACCAAACTGATAAAAAGAAGGGAAAATATTGACCATGTAACGTAATAGCTCATCGAAACTCATAAAAGGTAGGAAAATTTGTTAATCAGAAGTGAAAAGTTTTGTCATATTTCAACCACACTTATAAATATCTCAACCAAACTTATTAAAATTAGGAACATTTTTTAACTAAATGGGAAAAATCTCGGCCAAGTAAGAAATTAATTTTTAACCAAATGGGAAAAATATTGACCAAGTAACGAAATACATCGCCTAAAATTATGAACAGTCAGAAACTGTGTTAACAAAATGTGAAAAAAAACTATATGCCAAAGAGAGAAATATTTCAACTAAATTTATAAAAAGTAGGACCAATTGTCAGCCACACGGGAAAAGGTCGCCCAAACACAGACATATCTCAACAAAACATATAAAAAAGAAGACAAACAGATTGGCCAAGTAATGAATTAGCTTGTCAAAACTTATGAAAAGTAGGAACACGTGTTAACCAATTGGGAAAAAAATTTAGGCCAAGTAAGAATATATGTTAGCCAAATTGGAAAAATATTGACCAAGTAATGAAATACATCGTCCAAACTTATGACAAGTAGGAACCTTTGTCAATCAAATGTGAAAAAGGTTGGCCAAATTTCAACCAAAGTTATACATATTGCAACCAAACTTATTAAAAGTAGGAAACTTTGTTAACCATATATGAAAAAATTTGATCAAATAAAGAAACATTTCAATCAAACTTATTAAAATTAGGAAAATGTGTTTACCAAATGTAAAATTTTTTGGTCAGATTTCAACCAAACATATAAATATCTCAGCTAAACTTGTGAAAATTAGGAACATTTGTTAAAAATGTGAAAAACTTTGGCCAAGTTTCAGCCAAACTTATAAAAAGTAGGAACCTTTATTAACCAAAGCGAAAAAGGTTTACCAAATTTAAAACAAACTTATACAAAGTTGGAAACTTTGTTAACCAAACCGAAAAAATGTTGGCAAATGCCGACCATACTTATAAAAATCTCGTCCACACTTAGGAAAAATAAGAAACTGTGTTAACCAAATCTGAAAAATATTGACCAAGTAATGCAATTTCTCATCTAAAATTATGAAACGGAGAAACATGTGTTGACCAAATGGGAAAACAATCTCACGTTGTCATTTCGCATCCGAAATAGCGTCAAATCTCAAACCATCCATCAGTGTTTCTTTTTTTTAAAACCACGTCTGCCTTGTTGACCCTATGAATATAATCTACAACATCTTCTAATCGAATTTCAACGTTTCATACCAATTAAAACTAACATTCTCTTTGATCACACTACAAACAGGTTTTCCGCTGACTCTACAAATTTCCAACCTACTAGAGATAATCAACTGTCTCCTATGCAAACAACATCTGTATGTCAGAAAATTAAAAGTATCTTTTGTAATAAGTCACTATGGTTGATTGAAAAGACAAAAATTCAACAATATGTTTAGATACATAATTTCATTATTTGGCCAATATTTTTCTCCTTTTGTTAACACGGATTCTTACTTTTCCTAAGTTTGGATGAGATTTTATAAGTATGGTCGACATTTGGCCAACATTTTTCGCTTTGGTTAACAGTTTCCTACCTTGTATAGGTTTTGTTGAAATTTTGTCAACCTTTTTTCGCTTTGGTTAACAAAGATTCCTACTTTTTATAAGTGTGGTTGAAATTTGGTTAACATTTTTCACATTTGGTTAACACATTTTCCTACTTTTCATAAATTTGGCTGAGATATTTATAGGTTTTGTTGAAATCCGGCCCAACATTTTCACATTTGGTGAAAAAAGTTTCCTACATTTCATACGTTTGATTGAAATGTTTCTTTACTTGACCAACATTTTTCACATTTGGTTAACAAAGATTCCTACTTTTCATAAATTTGGTTGCAATATTTATAAGTTTGGTTGAAATTCAGCCAAATTTTTTCACATTTTGTTAACAAAGGTTCCTACTTTTCACAAGTTTGAACGATATATTTCATTACTTGGTGAATATTTTTCCCATTTGGCTAAGTTAAGTAAAGTTAAGTTAAGCTAAGTTTGGTCGAGATTTTTCTGTATTTGACCAAAATTTTAATAACTTGTCATATATTGCATATTTGCTTATTTGAATGTTGAAGTGTTACATATAATCTGTACATTTGCCTGGGTATAAACGTGGGAATGAGTAGTCAAGCTTGAGAACCTATACTGGTCTTGGTAATGATTTTCTGGAGAAAGCTGTAAAGTCCATATATACACACATAGAGATAATGAACGTGTAAATACACTTGATGAACCACCATAACGGGCATAGCAAGGAGAACGATGGCGATTTTTTATTTACCCCTGTGAATCCGTATGATGTTAGTGTTCGGCAGCACGTATCTAGCTACACATCCACTCACCCACCCCTTAACACTGAATTTCAATAAGCCACACCCACTACAAACAATAATACCGGCCATCTTTACTTTTTAAGGTTTTTCTTTGTAGCCCGTATGATTATAGTGAACAAGCCACTACGACCTCTACGGAACACTAATACAGGTTATCCACTCATTGACAACGAATAACACAAAGCCATACCCACTACAACCAATAATACCAACCATCTTTACTTTTCAATGTTTTTATTTGTAACCAATATGAATATAAGGTATATACCACTACGATACTCTACGGTTCACTAGTAACCGCTACCCACCCCTTAATAACAATTTTCACTAAGCCATACCTACTACAATCAATAATAACAGCCACCATTACTTGTCAAGGTTTTCATTTGTAACCCATATGATGATAATGAATAAGTCACTACGACCTCTACGGATCAAAAATAACCGCTACCCATCCTCTAACACCGAATTTCACTAAGCCATACACACTACCCACTACACCCAGTATTACCGACCATCTTTACTTTTTTAAGGTTTTCATTTGTAACCCTATGTTGATAGTGTTTAAACCTGAATGCCTAGCAGCACCCCATGCACCTGCACCCCCACCCCCGAACCCACACCACGCACCTAGTCGTTATTTATTTTTATTTATTTTGTTTTATATAATTAATTAAAATATTATTCACCCACTCAATAGTTATATACCCTTAGAAACACAATTCTTAGAATTATCACCCTTAGATATGACCTAGTTGTCACCCCTTACCCTCCAAATGCGAGACCGAGCAGGATTGACCTCAATCAGCAGGGGTCAAGGTCAATCCACAGGTCAATCCACCAAATTCGCTCTGTTTCAGCCATTTATAAATACTCCCGGTCCCCGCTTGGGCATGACCCAGTGACCTACAGCACTCGAGGTGGACACCATACCTTGAGACCTCTCAGCCCCCCTCCCCCTTCATATATATATATATATATATATATATATATATATATATATATATATATATATGCTACTTAAATATAGTACTCACATCACAACACATCGGATAGCCAGACATTCTAGCCACTAACGAGGCTACAGAATATATATATATATATATATATATATATATATATATATATATATATATATATATTGGAAACAATGGTTATATTAGGAATGAGGACATGTGATGACAGCACAGACAAATCAGTTGGCGAACATTTAATCAAATTACTTCTGGAATAATTAGCCAGGGATCTCTTTATTGTGAGAAGAGCATGCTTGTGAATGTCCCGAGTGCAGTGATATTGATTCTTATATTGATAAATTATAATTAATGTGTCTGGAACAGCATCTCTGTGGTTACGTCTACGTCGTATACTACCAGAATATAAACTCTATCCCGCCTACAGTTCAGAGATAACTTTAAACATGTTCCTGAAATAAATAAGTAGTTTCCGTCTATGGGTCATCTTAACAATGAGCCTTCTAGCTAGTGAGAGGCCTTCTTCACGTCTTGAGGAGTATCGGGTATATTCTGACAGCTCAATTTGTTTAGAGAGCAATCATCTTTCAATGGGTAATATGGCCAATATCACGTCAGTCGCTTTTACTTCTCAAACACTCTCCTGGTACTTACTGTAGGCATGGTTCTCCTGGCAGCCCAGGTCAATTTCCTAGTCAAAACAAATATACATCGTGTTGAGGATTCAAACACTTCACAACCCACAGACATCCAGGCATTTTAGCCACTACATTACCGAGGCGTCTCAAATATGGTACTTACATCACAACACATCCGACAGCCAGATATTCTAGCCATTACACTACCAGGGTACCTCAAATATAGTACTCACATAACAGGACATCCGACATTCAGATATTCTAGCTACTATACTACCGAGGTCTCTCAAATATAGTACTCACATTACAGCACATCTGACAGTCAAATATTCTAGCTACTATACTACCGAGCTTCCTCAAATGTAGTACTCACGTCAAAAGATTCACTGTGTATAGAATAGTGACGTTTTAAATATATTGTGGATGTTCTGTTTTCAGGAAGTATGTATGAGATCTTGTGTCCACGCAACCAATCGCCAGAGAATTGGATCCCATGAATACAGAGGAATCCATTATCATCACGATAATTTAAGGAAAATAAACTGTAAAGAGAAAGAAAGTAACAACTGTTAATCTAGGGTCCACGGCATGAACCTGCCACAATTCATAACTGTTGCTTTGTTATTGAATTACACTGTGATAACCATTCTTAGCAGCTTCTGAATTCTTGGAGTCTTGAGCAGAGTAACACTTTGTGAGGTACAACAGCGTCTTGACGTTGACAGCTCCTAGATGCTGAATAAGAATGCCGAGTGTCTTACTTGTATACATGAATATGTATGCATTATTAGTTGAATGATTCATTGATATACTGGAAGTCTGTGCTCTAGTGAGGGATCTATATATACCCTATGTTTTCGTCGCTAAGTCTTTTTAGTGTAGACGTTTCTATTGTTTCTATTGTTCTTTTGTTCTTCTTCTGTTAGAGAATGACATGTGGTTATAGTTATCATGTCTGTCTAAGACATTATGTCTCTTGTGGTATCAATCATCTGTTTTGTCAACATTTTTATAACCCTATTTCATGTAATATTTTCTCCCTAGCTGTGAGAGTGATGATCCTTAGCACAATCTTCGTGATGTGGCTCATTATAGTAATTGTTTGATGTTGATCACATTTTAAAGATCCTGATTTCTTCGGGATGAATGATTATAGATTTACATAATTCAGGATCCGCAAGGTGTGGAATGCACCTGGCCCTGCAGCCAGCAGGGTTAGGATAGGCTAGCCTCTCCCAGGAGGGGTGAAGAGCGAAAATTAGTAGCCTGCCGATGACCCGCAGACTACACAAGTCAACCCCCACCTCCACGTGGTGCAGACCGGGCAACCATGACCACGAGGTCATGGGCTAACGGGGCTATGGCTCGCCATAGGGGATGGACTCCCTGTGGTCAGATTTGTGTCCTAAACCTGCGACTGGCCTAGCAAGCCGGCAGGGGATCTTCATACTGCTCGTAGAAAAACTAAGAAGTACTAAAGAACAAACATGTATCAGTAACTACTAAGAAAGCACTTTACAACACAATCTTCCTACCAACTCTATACTACCAATGCCAAACCTGGACAATGACAGAAAAAGAGAAAAGAAAAATCACAACAGAAATGAGGTTTCTGAGAAGAATACTCAACGTATCAAGAAGAGATAAGATCAGAAATGAAGAAATCAGGACTAAAGTGGGGGTTAAAGCAGCACTAGATTTTTTTAGAAAGCAGCAAGTCAAATGGTTTGGCCATGCAAGTAGGTTACCAGTCAACAGCATACCACAACAAGCAATGATGCACATACCAGATGGAAACAGAGGAAGAGGCCGACGACGTAAACGTTGGACGGAGGGAATAGCAGAGTCCATGGGAATATCGATATATGAAGCCCATAACCGGGCACTATCATGAAGTTTATACTGCACCGCAAGGTACAAGAGGAACATGATGAGATGAGATGAGATGAGATAATTCAGGATACATATCTCCAATATCATAGTATGTTCAGCAGTCTGTTTACCTGTTATATTCCATATTTTTCTAAGGCATTGTTCATGTCTGTTGTGATTTTGTCTAGACACGGGTGTATTGCTATAGTCTGTCAGGAAATTAATGCCGTCATTCACGGTCAATTATTTTGAAAACTGTCTGTTGCATCGTTATGAAATTTTTCCAGCCGTCTTATATTTACCCCCACCCAAGGATTATGTCTTTGAAAGGTCCCAAAACAACTTAAATCATTAAAAGCGGCGACATGCCTTTGATCTTTTGCTGAACAACTAGTGATTTCTCGCTAACGAAGTTATTTTTACGGTAATGTAAGACATGTCAATTCTGTTGACACACAAAGGCGTATCCGGATTCGTATGAGAGTGGGTGCAATGAAAGAATTAGCTTAAAATCGACAGGGTCGGCTGCATTGCACCGGGTGTTTATCCCATATGGCTCAGTTTCTTTCCGCAGCGCGGAAAGCGTCGCACAAAGCACGAACTCCGTAGCTCCAGCGACGACCCTCGGGTGTCTCCGAAAAAATGCACTCGTGAAATGAAGGACGCGGCCAGGAATCGATCATACAACCTTCGGAGCCCGAGTCAGACGGCTTGACCACTTCACCACGGAGAATCCCGAGAGGGGTGCAATGTGTAATATTAGTAAAGACAGAGAATTTACAGAGGCACGGGGTAAATAATTTGTAAATTAACAGGAAAGTAGAAGGAATATATTTCTTACCTTATTTTTCATTGCCTTCTTGCTTCTTCAGCTGATGCTGATGCTGTAATGTTTAGGGCCTGCAATTCGTCTGAATAGTTGGAGCAAAATATCCCAGTAAGTGTGTACGTAGATTAAGGTCTGCGATCTGCTCATACCTTAATCTGTGTCGGACGATTCCAGTAGGTTTATGATTGCTCTCGGTTGCATAAAATTCAATCCATTCTTTCTCCAATAGTCCTCTTCCTCTTTCAACACATGGTCCTGACGTTTTTTTCCAGTAACTTTTATCAATATTTAATAGCGCGGACAGACAGACAGACAGACAGACAGACAGACAGACAGGAAGACAGACAGACAGACAGACCGACAGACAGAACGAACGAACGAACGAACAAACTTTATTTTCAAAGGGTTAAGAATTGGGCACGCAGGCCCGTCTAACATTCTGCCCTTCTGTCACTCTCTTTCATACATTATTTCATTCACACATCATTCAAGGCTAACAGAGAACAACAACAATATAAAGGATATGCATTATAAAGGCATGGGCAAAATGCGAACATCAAAACTACATGATACAGTAATATTAGATAATGGTCTGACACTTCTTGTTAGCCATGTGGAATATACTGGCCTACCAAAAGGGGACTGGCTGTTATACTAGGGTTTTGTTATTATTATTATTATCCTATATTTATTATTATTATTATTATTATATTATTATATATATATATATATATATATATATATTATTATTATTATTGTTATTATTATTATTATTATACAGACAGAAAAGTAGGTAGGTAGGTAGGTAGGTAGGCAGAAAGGTAGGTGGGTAGGTGGGTGGGTGGATGGCTGGCTGGCTGACTGGGTGGGTGGGTGGGTGAGTCGGTGAGTCGGTCGGTCGGTCGGTCGGTCATTCGGTCGGTCGGTCGGCCGGCCGGCAGACAGGCAGGTAGGTAGATTAGATAGATAGATAGATAGATAGATAGATAGATAGATAGATAGATAGATAGATAGATAGATAGATAGATAGATAGATAGATAGATAGATAGATAGATAGATAGATAGATAGATAGATAGATAGATATCGGTAGGTCGGTCGGTCGGTCAGCCGGCCGGCAGGCAGGCAGGCAGGCATGCAGGCAGTTAGATAGATTAGATAGATAGATAGATAGATAGATAGATAGATAGATAGATAGATAGATAGATAGATAGATAGATAGATAGATAGATAGATAGATAGGTAGATAGATAGATAGATTAGATTAGATAGATTAGATAGATTAGATAGATAGATAGATAGATAGATAGATAGATAGATAGATAGATGGATAGATAGATAGATAGATAGATAGATAGATAGATAGATAGATAGATAGATAGATAGATAGATAGATAGATAAATAGATAGATAGATAGATACAGGAGCCGGGCCGAGCCAGCTAGTTTATTTATATAATCACGTTTCATGAAAGAATCCACAGTTTGACGACGCCTCTGAACCTACCCCATATAAAGTCCCTCTGTCTGCCAAAAGCAAAACCGCGCAGACAAATTTCAAAAATTTGGGGGTGTGTCTTGTTGAAACGGTAATACTCTTAAAATGATGGAATGAGTGCGGGGGCAAAAAATATATACCGCATATAACCAAACATTGAAATCTGCTGTACAATCTCCAGAACAAAATATTTTTTGTTGGGTGGACATAATTATAAGGTTATATGCTAAATCTCATCATTTTCTCTCAATTGGTTACTGAGATATTGAATTTTATATTGAGGCAACCAAAAAAAAAAAAACACTATATTTTTTTTATAGTCTTCATATGTTTAAGAACATTCTGAACTCGCATCTTCAAAATTAATGATCATTCATTATTATACAGAATATCTTACTGTTCCTTTCTTGTATCGTTATAAATTCGTTTCATATAATGCGACAATGCTTTTAAAATATCATGTATTTCTCTGATACAGAGACAGACAGACAGAGAGACAGACAGACAGACAGACAGACAGAGAGACAGACAGACAGACAGACTGGCAGGCTTGCTGGCAGGCAGGCAGGCAGGCAGGCAGGCAAGCAGGCAGGCAGGCAGGCAGACAGACATTGGCGAACATTGTGACAGCTGGGAATATCAGCGGGAAAAGTTACAGAGACTGACCAAGAGAAATGATACTGGATAGCCTGAGACGGTGACATGGAGGAATATCATCAGCAGTGTTGATCCCGAACACCAAAGATGGAGATATGTGGAACTATAAGAGCGCCTACGATAGCCGGCCAGGCACATGATGATGACATGTTCTCCCAGGCTGTTGCAGTCAAAACCAGCATTTTTCAGTGTCAACGACTCAACTGACAGGCCTCATCGGGTACTTCTCACACACCCATACAAGACAACTTGCAAGTCGTGTGGGAGGCAAAATGTATGGTCCATTTTATTGCCGTTGGCTCGCTTACAAGCGGTAAACAGTCGCTAATGCAATACACAATATACAGCCACAGAATTATCTAACACAAACTGCTAACCCTATGCTAGTTCTATCTATTAGTGAACACAAAACTCCTAACGCTATTCTAAACGATGTGAACGCCTCAAGTCCAGTCTCCCGTCTGCCTAACCTCTCTCCCGTGGTTACCCACCACGCGGGGTGACCTTCACCTTTGTGCGTGTTACCTCACATCGCACTCTGCTGGCAAACGTGGCCTGTTGAGTGTCTACTCAACTGTGCTATGGCTTCACGAGGTGTGGTACTATCGTGATTAGAGTGCTAACTCTCTGAACACCGCCTGCGTGTCTCATGAGGGAGTGGCTAACCCTCTCCTATTACCTCATCTCCCCTGCCCTTGCCTCGGGCACCGTATCTCCTCCTGGTCTCTTCAGGGTTGACCGCTCTCCCTGGCGGAGGGGATGCGGTCGAGTCTTTGACACACACCCACCCCTCTTGTGTTGCGTCATCAACTTTCACTCATTGGTTGTGACGCAAGAGGTTCCTAAACAAAAAATTAGTGTCTCTAATTTTTGTCAAAGACTCTAGATAACCTGGCTTTGGGCATTCCAATAGACTATTAATAACTATTGTCACAATGTAGCAAAGCCTTACTTGGCTACTGGCAATCGCCACAAACTTGACTGGTTGGCGTGAGCCCCTTCTCACATGCTATATTATATTTATCAGAGGTATGTCTGAACCGGACCGTTGTCTTATAAGACCTGCCCTCACATAGTAAATTAACTTACTACCCATACAAAGTTGACTTTCTTAGGGTCAACACATGAATTATTTCATGTCCCCCATATAATATTTAACAACCATTCTACAAGAGTGTGTGCGACAGGCTTTACCTCCTTCGCTTCCGCGCGTAAGACTTTATTTCACTGTTAATTTAGTTCTTCGTTGTCTATTATGTCCCCTGGCCCCATAGTTATCTGTCTTTGATTTACAAATAGTGTATGCAATTTATATGTTTGTTTTTCTGTTTGTTTGTGTGTTTGGATGTAATAAATCTACTAATCTAATTTCTATCCTCTATTTATAAATTCTATGTGTGTGTATGTTAGTTTTTTGAGTGTCATAATTTGGTTCAATGTGGCCACAAACAGGTGTATAACACTAATTCGTGACTACATTCACTTGTTATGAAACCCAAAATACTGTAATCTAAGTTCTAAACTATATTACAGACAACACATTCACACTAACACAATTTCACTAACGAAAACTTTACATTCTAACATACCATTCTAATTCTATAACTAAGTATTTAATGTGTTACCTAAATTTATTAAATTTGTTATGTTAATTATATGATATGATTATATTACTTCTTATTTTTTTCTAATCTAAGTGATGTAATCTAACTGGTGTAAATGCTGTATGTTACCTTATCTACTCTTTTTAATCTATTATGATGTCAAATGATGATACTAATAAATGGTAATATTTGAAAGATGGTATGGTTTCATTAAGATGGAATAAACTAACTACAATGAAACTAAGTGAAATATAACAATCTAAATGGTACTATTCATATCATAAATTTAATTTAACTTGTAATAAACTATTCTTATGTCTAAACTAATATTCTAATCTAATTTTAATGGGTTAATTACTGTACTAACTACATTATTAAAATAAATGAGAACTGTTATAGTTCCTAACCTACATCTAATTTATCACTATCTTAAAATATTATATTACATATCACAATAAGTTTATATACATAGTATTTGGTTTACACAGGTTAGTAGTTGCCTTCATGTATGTGCAATGGTTGTATAGGCATAATATAACCACACACTTTGCCTGGGTATCTGAAATACATTACACAGTCATCTTAATGTTCTCTCGGTAGTGCACGTGTAGAGTTCGCTGGTGTTGTAGCTCTGTCTTTTCGTGTCTGTAATTAAGCACTGTTCTGACACTGTTTTCTGCGGTTCATATATATGATACACCGGAATGGAGCTTAGTTGGAAATGAGCTGTCCTAGTTCACACGGTGGTATCTAAGTATAGCAGCACAGTTCTTAATCTGATGTCCACGGACACATGATAGTTCATTGTTTTGGTACATGACTACACCAATAATGTGGATATGTATGTAAGCTATTTTACATCTTATATTATCAGATATCCATGTACCATCCATCACTTTACATTTAACTGTTGGATTTCAGGTATTTTTACCCCAGATGGTAAAACTAGTGACCACCTGAATATCCGGTCATTTTGATGCACACCACTATGTATGACCGTGATCAGGGAGTTGTCGGTCTGGACAATGCAGTGAACATCCGTCAGAACTCGATGGAGCCTTCTCACCGTATAGATGAAGCCTAGGGCTGCAACTGTGATATGGAATCTTTGGACTCAGCATGTGTGATCTTACTGCTCACGTAGCAAAGCGGATGGAAGATGCCCTAAAAAAAAATTGGCCTAGTACTGCAGTGATGGAGATTCTGCTGGCATATGACCTAAGATAATAAATGAGCCTAGGATTAGGCAAGCGGAGGGATTGGAATATTTACAAAAAAGGATCTTCAATTTTGACAATGCAGGAATTAATAATGCATCTTTCACATTTCATTTCCAGAAGATTTTAAGACATTGGAAAATATATTTGTAATTTCTGAGTAATTTACTAATCCCAAAAGGTTTCTGACCTGTTTCTTTCTGTTAGACATGGTCAGATTCATAATTTTGGTACTACTTTTCAGGTCAGTCTACAGTTGGACTTGAGAAATGACATGACCCAAAAATGAATTTATTTTAGGCATAATTTGACTTTGCTGGTTTGACAGTGAGACCGAAGCGTCGCACTCTGTCAAAGGCATGTCTCAGTTTCAGTAGGTGTATTGTCCAGTCATCAGTATTCTGATTTATTCATGTGTATTCTATAAGTTCACTACATGTATGCCCCTCGTCGGATTTGCCAGTCTCACTAACTAGTGTAGTTGCGTTGTGTATGTCTGTCGTCTGATCACTTGGTGTTGGTGCAATCTGTTCGTCTGTCACTACTTCTGTCTCTTGTCTTGAAAAGTGAGGTTTCCGCATGTTGACATGGAATATCTCTAAGTGTCTGTTTATCGATATTTCATAGTCAACATGTACCATGGTTATGTGCCACTTTGAATGGTCCTTGCCATTTCGTTTGTATGGAAGTAGCCTAAATCTGTCTTGATCAAGTTCCAGATTACTTGTTTTCGCACATTTGTTTGTGTGCTTGTAGTAGAACTGACCCTTCCTCTATCAAATGGCTTGGGTGCCAGTGTAGAGGGTTGTATTTCAGCTGTAGGATGTTTACCCTTCAACTTTTGTATCAATTGATGACAGCCATTACCAGCAAATAGATTATGACAAAATAATTTTATGTTATTGAAAAAACTTGGCCTGGCATTGCTGTATGCACGATGACCTGCACATGGTGTTTTGTGTGCATTGTTTAGCACACCTAACTGATGTTGTTCAAGTAACACCTGTTCATGGTTACTAGTAATATGACATGTAGTTGAAATGCCATTATTACGTCTAACGAACCAAGATGCATTCTTGGTCATTTTGGCTTTGCCTTTTGACAATTTTAAGTATGGAGACACATTAAAATCAGATTTCTGCTGGTGTATAAGTTTTTGTGTGTTTTTGTCATCTGTGCTGGTTGGAAAAAGCATTAGTAGTGTCTCATTTTGCAATGGGTCATGATGTTTTGAAGTGTCAACTCTGGTTGTTGCCTTAGCTGCATTTAATTTCTCCCATGCAACTATTTCTTCACTAGTACATTGTTTCAGTTGAGGTAAGCACCCCAAAATTAAATCTGTACAAGGGTTGTTAAGTATTGCACAGGTAAAGGTACCGGAAAGAAAAGGAGAATCAATACGGGCTTTTGCCAAAGGGTAAATTTCAACGTTACCCGAAAAGGTTCGGCATTTCACAGTGTCACCTGTGTAATCACCCGGACTCACTAGTTCTTTTCGAAGACCAATAAGGGTGCTGCCGCTATCCAGCAAACATTGGCATGGTACATCATTGACCATTGCATTGTGGAACACTAACTTGCCTCTGGAGGCTAATGCTGCATTCACACTCTCAGATGAGCATGGTACTGTATGTCCACATTCCAGTATTCCGTCTGCATGGAATTGGTGACATCGTTCACAGCTGTCAAAGCTTAACATATCGCTAGCAGCACACACATCCTCTGCTTGGTTAGTTGGTAAGTCACTTTCAATTTCACACTCATTCTCACTACCACTATCTGAAGAGGTGTCAATCAACATAGCGTTGTTAGCTTTCAAACGTTGGCGGCCAAGGCACTTATTAGAATAATGGCCATAAGAGGAACAAAAAAAACATTTGATTGCACGCCTGTATGCAGACCGTTTGCTTTGCTGCTTCTTGATCACATTTTCAAGATGCGCCGGATAATTCGGCGATTTGTCGCACATAGCATAAGTGTCGTGCATTAGTTGACAGTACATGCATTTGGAAACTTTTCTGTCTTTCTTATCATACTTCTGAAAAGGTTTTCTGTTACCTTGAAAGTTTTTTGATTGGTCTTTGACAAAGGAAACTATCTCAGAGTCACTTGAGGTCTTAAAAATCTTTCTGTTAGAAGAAAAATATGCTGAGCCTTTTTTTTCGAACTGCTCGATGTTTTCAATGTCTGACTGCTGCAAAAACTTAGCAAAAGGAGAAGGTATAGTAGATATACACTTGTCCATAGCTATTAGGTTTTTTAATCTATCAAAGTCTTTTCCTATGTTAGCTGCTTTAAGCCACCTGTTTAGTACACTCTGCACATTTGAAAAATAATCTATAAAAGTTTCACTAGGTTTAGGTTTTAAATTTGAGAACTGAACCTGATACCCAGGGGCATCAAGTAAAAAGTGCTGCATAATCCTATCATGGATGTATTGATAGCTAGATCTAAGTTCAATAGGAATAGACTCTATTACTTTAAGGGGCTCACCACTTAGATTCTTCATGTAAATCGGAGCCCACATATCTAAAGGAACTTGGTGATATTTAAATTGATACTCTACATTCTCTGTCCAGGCAGATATGGAGTCCTCTTTACAATATGGTTTGATAATATTTTTGTATTTGTTGAACTTATTTTCCTCTTGTTGACTTCTTAGTTTAGTGGCAGAGATCTCTGCGTGTGAGTCTATATCCATGCTTTTCATCTTTAATTGTGTCTCTGATTCTACCTGAATTTGTTTTTCTTTAACTCGTGCCATTTCATCTATCTCTTTTTGCTTTAGATCTAATTCCTTTTGTTTTAATTCTTTCTCTTGATCTAATTGTTTTTGTTTCATCTCCTTATCATGTTCTCTTTCTCGTGCGCGTTCGTCCCTTTCCGCATTCTCTTTTCGTGTTTGTTCCTCTTTTGTTTCTTTAAATTTCTGATCAGCATATTGTTGTAGTTCTTTTCCTGTTAATTCTAGTTCTTTGCCTGCTTTTATGAAATCTGATAAAGTTGCCATCTTACTTTAGTACTTGGCTAACAGTGATAGGCAATGATGACTTTAATCAGTTATTTATCTTTGATATGTTATGTTTGTTCTTATCTGATCACTATCAGTTGTGCTTTCTGTTTATACCCTGCCCAGATTTATCTTGCAGAAAAACAGAGTATACAAATATGTCAACGCGTTACAAGCTGAAAAAGAGATGCACTATTAATCAAATTGCATGACAAAATATATAAGTGTACTCAGCTTAATGTGGGAACGAAGCTCCTTTGACACAGGTCACCTTGTTTGGTACACTGGGGTGGCGACACGTTTCGTACGTAGTACACGGTATTTGGCCCACAGGTGTATGTGCACAGCTGTTGTTTGCCCTCTGATATATAGGGCAGCAGTAAACACGCCTACTAAACGATATGATTTACTCGACAACTAAGGACAATGACTTAGACAATGACAGACTTACGAACACCTAGAATATGTATTAATTAATTTTAATGTCAATGTCCTGTCTTTGTTTTAAACAATAATTGCCTTTCGTTACTAACCTAGTTAATTTCTGTAAACGTTGTGCAGCTAAGTATCAGATGCTTAGCCCGAAAATAGTTCCATCGTGACGATAAGCAAAGAGAAAATAGACCCAAAAATGAATAAATGCTTGTAAAGAAATCAAAATAACATAATAATGTGTCAACAAATAAATATATTCATTTAGTAACTTAAATAAGTAAATAATAAACAATATACAGCACAGATTCAGGCGGGCCGCCGCTAAGCGATCTTGTAAACACTCGACTGCTTTATGCTAATGACGCAGAACAACTGTCTGTCAATCACTCTACGTCATCGCGCAGCGCTATTTTTAGATCTCAAAAATCAATATTGTCGGCTGCTTGTGTATTCCTGCGCCGTGAATCATGTTTGGTGCTTATTCAAGAA
Organism: Cepaea hortensis; assembly: GCA_963921405.1. NCBI lineage: Eukaryota > Metazoa > Mollusca > Gastropoda > Stylommatophora > Helicidae > Cepaea > Cepaea hortensis. Next base: position 17,589,937 of record OY992890.1, read on the forward strand.
TAAATTGGTAAATATATGAATAAATATAAGAAAATAAGAATATTAATACTTACAGCTTCGAAGAATACATGATTTCATTCAATAAATATATCATAAACACAATTAAACACTATTTTGTCACGATAGGCATATTTCTAGCCCGCAAATTCTCCTGTCTGCACAAATTATCGTTACTACAAAAATTAAACCTTAGTCTGGAGCCCGTGGATGAGTGGATTAGCTTGAACTTTTCGTTCAAGCTTCACTTCTTGACACCACAATTACCCTTTTACTGTGGGTATTAGCTTGGCGCTTTCGTCCAAGCACCACTTTCTGACACCACAATTACCCTGGCCTGTCAACGACTCAACTGACAGGCCTCATCGGGTACTTCTCACACACCCATACAAGACAACTTGCAAGTCGTGTGGGAGGCAAAATGTATGGTCCATTTTATTGCCGTTGGCTCGCTTACAAGCGGTAAACAGTCGCTAATGCAATACACAATATACAGCCACAGAATTATCTAACACAAACTGCTAACCCTATGCTAGTTCTATCTATTAGTGAACACAAAACTCCTAACGCTATTCTAAACGATGTGAACGCCTCAAGTCCAGTCTCCCGTCTGCCTAACCTCTCTCCCGTGGTTACCCACCACGCGGGGTGACCTTCACCTTCGTGCGTGTTACCTCACATCGCACTCTGCTGGCAAACGTGGCCTGTTGAGTGTCTACTCAACTGTGCTATGGCTTCACGAGGTGTGGTACTATCGTGATTAGAGTGCTAACTCTCTGAACACCGCCTGCGTGTCTCATGAGGGAGTGGCTAACCCTCTCCTATTACCTCATCTCCCCTGCCCTTGCCTCGGGCACCGTATCTCCTCCTGGTCTCTTCAGGGTTGACCGCTCTCCCTGGCGGAGGGGATGCGGTCGAGTCTTTGACATTCAGCTGTTGGTTATGTACTAGGCAAGATTACACCCAGTAATTATCCATTTCTTTCTGAGCGACCGGCTCACATACCCCCGTAAGTTTCCAAAGCGGAGCGATCCGTTACCGAACTTCGCGCAACTGCGTTACTCGCGAGAATATACGGGATTACTGAGAAAGACGTTAACTCCTTGCCAGGGAGACCGGCATCTTCCAGGTTGAGCCAGCTTAATGCGAATAAGGACATGTTCTGTAGAGTAATTGCGGCTGACATGCCACTGAACACATTACACAACGAGAACTCATTGATCCACAAAGTAGGAAACTGCCACTGTATTTCCAGTACGCTAGAAACGTCGTGTTTGTTCAGTAAATTCAACAGGATTAGCAGTGATCAGGATAACAACGCCCCTTGGTAAGTGCAATGTTTTCATCATTTTTACATCTTTTTCTCCAATTATTTTACAAATTATATTATTATTTTTATTATACAATATAATACAATCCTATAGCAATAATTACATTACCAACATATTCATTGTGCAATCCCCTTTATTTTGACATATAATACAACATTTCTGTTACAATTTTAACCATCTTCATAATATTATTGTGCTACTATCACTTTCAGTTTTCTGCCATTATTTTTTTCCCATTTTGTGTGAAAAAGACCAAAACTTCCTTTTGGGTAATTTTAATGAGCAATACTGTTTATATTGTTGAAGACAAGTGGTGTTTGTTTGATTATTCAGTAAATTAAACATGATTAGCAGTATACGAGTGTAGAAAACACCTTATAAGTGCAGTTTTTAAAATAATTTTTACCTCTTTAATTTCAGTTGTTATTATTAAACCTCTTATTATTGTCATAATATTTGAAACCTATCAATTAATTATTAACACTGTCATGTTCCCTGTGCAATCCTCTTTAATTTCATATATAATACAATATATCTGCTACCATTTTAACCATTTTAAAAGCATTATTGTAACACACCCCTACTTCCAATTTTCTGTCAAGAATTTCTGTTTGGTCAGGACCCAATTTTTGTTTGGTAGCGAAAGAGTTAAGCCTTGTACACGAGGCGTTTACTTAACCTAGTGTACCATTCTCAATAAACCTCAAGACTTTGACATATTATCTTGTATATGCTAGCGATGGCAATGCTTACTCATGAGCTGTTGATTTATGTCCGTTTATCGCAGCAATGGTTATATCTGCTGTAGCTTTGGCTTTGTTCAGACAGCATACACGCCACATCACTTCAGCTAGTTCTTATCATAGGATAAATGTTATTTAATGTTTGTTCATATGCCATGCCTATCTCAGCTAGTATTTGTATACCATCGGGAGAAGTGACAATGCGACATAATTGTGTGCATTGGAAATATGTGTCTCTTTCTGGCGGAAAACACGTTAAGTAGACATAGAGCAAACACCAGTTCTCTATGATAATTATGTTTATACTTAATTTGATGATTACAAACACGCACACACACACACACACACACACACACACGCACGCACGCACGCACGCATGCACGCACGCACACACACACACACGGAGTCAGGCACAATACATTTACTCTCCATGACAATGACAATAGCTAAATATTCTGGTTTTTTACCTTAAAGACTTATGTCGGCACGTTAGCGTAAACCTGTGTCCCTTTCCATTCTACCCAGTTATATTTTATTTTATTGTGCACTTCATGATAACACCGCATTAACTGATGTCACGTTTCATGATAACACTGCGTTAACTGATGTCACGTTTCATGATAACACTGCGTTAACTGATGTCACGTTTCATGATAACACTGCGTTAACTGATGTCACGTTTTAGAACTTACGTGAAGTCCAATGTTAAAATCAATGGTTCAGGTCCAGCATGCAAATGTATTGGGCATGTTATGGATCTGTGGTTTTTAAAATCATATTTATGTCTCTCAATTATGGGCTGATGGATGTAAACTTCCATACCAGGGCGGAGTTTCACAACATTGGACATTGTTGGGTGGCAAAATTTGTAGACTGGAATACTCTGCGGAGCAAAGCGTGATAGCCTATTAGGAATGTGTATGCAAAATGACGTGGTATGACAGCATGAATATTCTCTATCAATCTGTCACACCTTGACATGTCTGCAATACACATACACGCATAGGTAGGATACGGTGTGTTTGTCTTATGTTTCTGTTATCATGCTGCATGTACTGAGTCTTCTGTTCGTCTTAACATGTTGCATGCCCTTTGTCTTCTGTTCATGTTATCATGCTGCATGTCTTGTGACTTCTGTTCATGTTATCATGCTGCATATCCTTTGTCTTCTGTTCGTGTTATCATGTTGTATATCATTTGTCTTCTGTTCCTGTTATCTTGCTGCTGGTCCTTTGTCTTCTGTTCGTGTTATCATGTTGTATATCATTTGTCTTCTGTTCCTGTTATATTGCTGCATGTCCTTTGTCTTCTGTTCGTGTTATCATGTTGTATATCATTTGTCTTCTGTTCCTGTTATCTTGCTGCTGGTCCTTTGTCTTCTGTTCGTGTTATCATGTTGTATATCATTTGTCTTCTGTTCCTTTTATATTGCTGCATGTCCTTTGTCTTCTGTTCGTGTTATCATGTTGTAAAGCATGTGTCTTCTGTTCCTGTTATATTGCTGCTGGTCCTTTGTCTTCTGTTCATGTTATCTTGCTGCATGTCTTTTGTCTTATATTCATCTTATCATGCTGTATGTCCTGTGTCTTCCGTTCGTGTTATCATGTTCTGTGTCCTTTCTCTTCTATTCCTGTTATCATGCTGCATGTTCTTTGTCTTCTATTCCTGTTATCATGTTGCATGTCCTTTGTCCTATATTCGTATTATCATGTTCTGTGTCCTTTCTCTTCTATTCCTGTTATCATGCTCCATGTCCTTTGTCTTCTATTCGTGTTATCATATTGTATGTTCTTTGTATTCTATTCCTGTTATCACGGTGTATGTTGTATGCAGTATGTTGCAATCTACTGGAGAATTTTTTTCTAGGCGGTTTTATATTTGTCGTTTGCCATTATTTTCTGAACGAGAAGACAGATTTGTAAGTGCATAAATGTTCTAGCAAGAGCTAATGTTGCGTCATTTATCTTAGCAATTATCATTGACAATCTAATAGCAGTTGGAATGCAATAATGAAATTAGATTATTGTAAGCAACTGTGAGAAAGAAACATACATCAATCGTTTATCATGTGATGAGAAGGGAGGCATTGGAGAACATTGTGACACATGGAAGATCAGTGGGAAATAGGGTAGAGGCAGACACAGAGAAATAATGTTGGACAGACAGAGACGTACATACATACATACATACATACATACATACATACATACATACATACATACATACATACATTCATACATACATACATACATACATACATACATACATACATACATACATACATACATACATACATACATACATATATACATACATACATACATACATACATACATACATACATACATACATACATACATACATACATACATACATACATACATACATACATACATACATACATACATACATACATACATACATACATACATACATGCATGCATGCATACATACATACATACATACATACATACATACATACATACATACATACATACATACATACATTCTTAAACACTTACATACATACAGACGAATAAACAGACATACATACATAATGCCTCTCCTGTGATGTCTTAGTTGTTGCAGAGTAATCTATTGTGCAGCTATCAATATAATTTATATCGTGAGTGTATAAAACATGAACGAAGGATATTTCATCTGGATTGTCTCCCACAATTCTTGGCTCTTTGATGACCATGTTTATTTTTGCTGTAACTTGTTTCACCGATATCTATAAGAGAAGACAAAACCGCATGTTGAATATATATGTATACACATTTCTCCCGGAATCATTATTAAGCTTACTTATAGAACGTGACAAAAAAATAAAACACACACACGAAAATGAAGACAAGAAGAAGAAGAAGAAGAAGAAGAAGAAGAAGAAGAAGAAGAAGAAGAAGAAGAAGAAGAAGAAGAAGAAGAAGAAGAAGAAGAAGAAGAAGAAGAAGAAGAAGAAGAAGAAGAAGAAGAAGAAGAAGAAGAAGAAGAAGAAGAAGAAGAAGAAGAAGACACAACTTTATCTCGCTTTCTGATTTTCTAGCATGCTGATCAAAGGAATTGCTCACCTGAAAGCCCGCCATTGTAAATAGGTTATCGGATTTGAAGTGCATAGTAAAATTGCTCTTTCTAGGCAAGATTTTTCCAAACTCATGACTTTTTGTCCAGGTGTTACAAAATTTGATCCCGTTGAAGCATAGATAATCATGAACACAATTGGCTGATCTCTCCAATGACAGGTTACTAGGAGAGATAGAAAGCAGGATATAGCATACTGACGCTCAGTTTATCTTGAGGCAATACATTGGCATCGTTTATGATAGTCAGTATGGTTTTATGCAATATCATACTTTGTTGTGGAATGGCAAACTTGCCATGTATTATTCGTCTGTGGAGTCTTCTTGTATAGGATAATTAGAATAAACGTCACATATTCAGTGCGAATGGTGTCAGATCTTAGATATGACTGAGCTACCTATGACAGTAGACGGTACTACCTGCTTTCTGTTAGTGCCAAATGTTGAGCGGCGCTTATCAAACCCGACAACCCACATTGTGCCAATTGCTTCGGGCGGAAGAGCGCAATTGTGAGGGTACAAGCCTTATCCCGGTGTGAGGAAATGCAACCTAAATACAAATTTTCTTGGCAGGGCAGACCGAGACAACTATCATTCTGCGTGGGCAACACATGTTCTCTATATGTTAGCCCATTCTTTGTGCTATGGAGAGGCAATCACTCCATCTCTGGTCTTGACAGGTCTCGGAATCAAAGCGTGAGGTAACACTACCGGATTCCAAATCCTTGTAAATTGGCGTAGACATGGGGCACCACGGAGTGTCTATGATGTTGGGAGACACATACAGGTGTCTATGATCAGATGCCGCCCGACTCAAGCTGGACAGACCCCGGCTAATTGAATACTGATCCGCCAAAGCCTGCTCGCTTCTATGGGTGCTTGGGGCTAGAACAAAATCTGAATCGCAGGCTGTAAAACCAACGCTCCAGGTACTACTTCAATGAAAAAAATAGAAACCTCAGGCTACAGCTTGCAATCTCGAACGTAAGAACCACGTGTCCAGGAATTTCCATTGACTTGACTAATATTAACGATGTGAGAAAAACGGCTGTGATTGATGCCGAACTCAACCGTCTTACCATTGATATTGCTGGCCTGCAGGAGACTCGCCTAGCTGGGGAAGGGTCACTGAGGGGAACAAAAATTAGATATTTTTGGGAAGGGTAAAGGGCAAACAAAAGAAAGGCAACATTGTGTGGGCTTCGCAGTGAAGAATTCGCTACTGGGAATGACTAAAATTCAAGCTGGAGGTAATGATAGACTATTATCTCTGCGCCTGGCAACCTCTTTTGGTTTGCCACGCTTATCACTGCTTATGCACCGACATTCGACAACCGTTCTGAACATTGTGGAATCGTTCCACACAGGCATGAAGGGTATAATCATGTTTGATGGTGCGACTTCAGAAGAGTTTGAAATCAAGAGTGGAGTTAAGCAAGGTTGTGTACTAGCTCTCATCCTCTTTGGGATATACTTTTGACTTCTACTGAAATATGCCTTTCGTAATCAGGATACCGGTCCCTGTGGCTAAGGGCTTGCGAACGCGGTTTGTGAGCCCGTATACCCGGGTTCGAAACACAGCGGGGCTGGTTTTTTCGAAAAAGGTATAGAGGCCGGTCGTTCAAAAAGCAATGGCAAATTATTGAACGTAACACTTGCCTAGTACATCAACAGCAGCTGAAAATGCTGGTGTTGACTGCAACGTCCCGTAAGGGATACGCAACAATTTTTTTTTTTTTTTAAATCAGGATGCCGGTATATATATTCACTCACGCTCAGATGGCGGCCTATATAATACTCGGAGATTAAGTAGGAGGTTACTAATCAGAGAGTTGCTTTATGTGGATAATGCCGCAATTACGACCCACTCTGAGGAAGAATTACAACATCTACTATCTGCATTCTCCAAATCTTGTTCTTAATTTCGTTAAACAACTAACAAAAAGAAAACACAGATTATGTCACAAGGTGCACATGAGGTACCATCAATCTTTATTGACGACGCCGAAATGGAGATAGTAGACCATTTTACATATCTAGGATCAGAGGTAAATAGCAAATTATCCCTAGATCAGGAAATCAACAACGGGATTGGTAAGGCAGCAACAACAATGAAGATGTTAGTAAAAAGAGTCTGGGAGAACAGGAAGCTTACTCAAAAACAAGTCCTCGTCTACTAAGCCTGTGTTCTTAGTACTCTTCTTTATGGCAGTGAAACCTGGACAACTTACTCACACCAAGAGAAACGTTTAAACAGCTTTCATATGCGGTGTCTGCAAAGAATACTTGGTATTAAGTGGCAAGACAAAATCACAAATACTAAAGTATTGCTAAGATCAGGTTGTGTGACGTTGTGTTCAATGCTCAGTCTTCATACACGTAGATGGATAGGACACGTTAGGAGGATGGATGATGGTAGAATATCAAAGGACATCTTGTGAATTACAGATGGGTAGGAGATCTGAGGGTCTACCTTCACTAAGATAAAACGATGTAAGTGGGACGTGATTATTACAGGCATTGATAATGCACATTGGGAGCACGTCGCCGCTGAACGTGTTGCATGGAGGGCAACTATCAGAAATGGAATAAAGACAAAGAAGAAAATGATTGCAGATAAAGCATACACAGAGCGTGAGAGACGTAAGGTGGTGCATGATGGTGGCAATGATCATATTTTCACATGCATCCACTGTGGACAAACATTTACAGCACAAATTGGCTTTATCAGCCACACTCGCCACCGCCATGGGTTGTAGTTATTAAGACTTTTTGAAGCACACTGTACCAAACTATAATCTGTCAAGACGGAAAGGTGCCAGTGAATTAAGTGAGAATTATTGATGTACATATTTATTAGGCCCTGTTTTGCTGGATGGCAGTTAATCACGAACATTAATCAAACAGTAGTACTTCCTGCTAAGTGATAACCCTTGAGACAGGGATGTATAATGTCTCCAGATTTTTTTCCCCTGTACAGTAAACATGTTTTCAGAAATATAGAAGATATCAAATGAATCAACAATGGGGGGGCTGTGCTTGGCGAGTGGGTGGGTGGAGGATGTGTGGGAGAGTGAGTGTGTGTAGTATTGGGGTGGGTGTGGGATGTGTGTGTGTGTGTGTGTGGGTGGAGGCGATTGCGTGTGTGGAGGATGTGTGTAAGTGGGGGATGGGTGGATGGGTGAGGGTTTTGCCTGTGGGTAGGTGCGGGATATGTGAGTTGGCGAGAATATGTGTGTGTGGGTGTTGGATATGTAACTGGGGGATGTGTGTTTGGCTGAGTGGTTGGGGTGTTGGGTGGGTGGTGGAGGATATGTGGGTGGGAGAGTGTTGGTAGGTTATGGGATGGATAGAGGATGTGTGCGTGTGGGTGGGGAGATGTGCGAAGGTGAGGGTATGTGTGGGTGGGTGATGGATGCATGTGTGCTTGGGTTTGTGTTTGGGTGGGTGGGGGATGTGTGTTGAGCGATGTGTGATGGGTGGGGAGATGGTGTATGTGGGGAGAGGGTTTGGTATGTGTGTGTTTGGGGATGTGTGGATTAATGGGGACATTATGTGCCTGTGGGTATGTGTGTGGGTGGGTGGTGAATGTGTGTGTGGGAAAAACGTAGATGGATCGGGTATGGTTGGGTGGGTGGGAGGGGGATTTTGTCTGATAACATGGTAACATGCATTGTTTATGTTTACAACAGTCATTTGCCAAAGTTGTTTTTTTTTTCCTATGAACGAAAGATGTGTGATAGGAAGTGCCGAAAGTAAGACGGGCCTGCGTTGCCCAATTTGTTACCCCTTTAAAATAAAGTTCGTTCGTTCGTTCGCTCGTTCGTTCGTTCGTTCGTTCGTTCATTGGTTCGTTCTCTTTCCAGGCATATACCCCTCCATTATTGTTCTCTCCAAACTTTCGTGACGTTTCAAGGTCATACAAGAAAAAATTCAACATAAAATAGATGAGGAAGTAGCTTAAGAATAATTTGGGTTCCGCAAAAACAGCCGTACCAGAGTAGCAATATGTTAATTGAAAAATATATAAAAGTTCAAAAAAGTATATATATATATATATATATATATATATATATATATATATATATATATATATATGCCGGTCTCCCTGGCCCAGGAGTTAGCAGCTTTCTCTGTAACCCCGAATACTCTCGTGGTAGACGTGAGCGCACGAGAATTGGAAGCGGTTCGAGTCGCGCCAATGACTTATGAGAGTATGGAACCGGTCGCTCAGAAAGTCGTGGCGTGCTAATGAACGAACGAACGAACGAACTTTATTTTAAAAGGGTAACAAATTCACTCTCACTCAATCTCTCACTCACTCTCCCACTTATACTCACTCGCTTGCTCACTCTCTCACTCACACTCACTCGTTCACTCTCTAAACCACACTAAATCACTCTCTTATTCGTACACACAGATAAGCAAACAGACACACACACTAACTCACTCTCTCATTCACTTTCTCATGCACTCTCTCACTTACCTACTCTCTCTCTCCCTCTCTCTCTCTCTCTCTCTCTCTCTCTCTCTCTCTCTCTTACACACTCACTCGCTCTCACACTCACTCACTCGCGCACATACACGCATATCCACAAATTCTCTCTCACTCACTCAAGCTCCCTTACTCACTCACTCACTCGCTGACTCTCTAACTCATACTAACCCATTCACCGTCTCACTGTATCACACAGACAGGCAGACACAACACACCCACTCTCTCAGATTCACTCATTCTCTCATTCAATCTCTCACACATACGTCCACACACACTCACTTTTACACTCACTCAGGCACACGCGCATGCATACTCTCTCACTCTCTCTGTCTCATGTTAATTCTTCCACTCACACTATTTCTCACTCACTCTCTCACCCACTCTCTCGCTAATACATATACAGTGTAATTTTTGTCTAGTCGTTATTAGCATGGATTTGGTTTTGTCGATGTTAATTAACATGCGGTTTTCATTGCTCCATCTACTAAGGTTGTCAAGTTCGTTTTCTAAAGAGCTCTCTAAGTGACTTAGGCTCTCTTGACTAGTGTAAATAGTGAAGTCTTCAGCAAATAGGTCACACGGAGTATTGAGGTATAAAGGAAGATCGTTAATATACACTGCAAAAAGCAGCGGACCTAGTACTGAGCCCTGAGGCACACCAATATTAAGTTGCGTGGGTCTTGATAGACAGTTATTGAAGGACATTACTTGTTGCGTGTCAGATACAAATGACGTAATTAGGTTCACCATATTGGTGCTAATCTTCATCTGTTTTAATTTTCTAATTAAAATATCATGATCTACCATATCAAAGGCTTTTTTAAAGTATACAAATACTGCTCCACAAATGTTGCCATTGTTGATACAAAGAAGCCAGTTATCGGTCATTTTTGTAAGCGCGCTATGGCAAGAATAATTAGGTCGAAACCCAGACTGACTGTCAATTATTAGATCGTTTTTAATTAAATGATGTAGTGTTATTTTATGCATGTGTTTTTCTAATGGCTTTGATAGTAAGGAAATAGGTCTATAATTACCCAAGACGCTATTATCAGTTGAGCCATTTTTAAGTAGAGGATAAACTTTAGCAATTTTAAAGGCAGATGGAAAGTAGTTTTTGGACAGGCACTGGTTATATATGAAAGTTAAGGACTCATAATTGGTGCAGCACACCGAAAAATTCTATTACTGATACCATCTAGGCCTTCTGAATTTGTTGCTTTGAGATTCGAGAGATATGTATATACTTCTGCAACAGACATCAAGCGAATCTCAGGGGGAATATTTCTAGAGCACTTCCCTTCTCAGAATAATGACCGTGAACTTAAATTACATACTGAGTCTGGTATTGACGTAATCTAGACTAGGAATCAACATACAGCTGAAAGATGCTGATGTTGACCGCAATATCCCAAAGAAGGATGGAAATGTGAAAAAAAATAAAAAAAATAAATATATATATATATATATATATATATATATATATATATATATATATATATATATATATATATATATATATATATATATATATATATTCTACATTGATAGAACAGAGATACACTTGAATAAAAGATTGTCAGAACACGTTCCTCAATGGGTCGACAAAATGCGATCCACAGGTGATGCGAGCCTAGTGGGGCCCACTTACTAGAAGCCTTCAGTGTCATCAATTGCTAGACATTCTTGAAAGCGGTCATGTGATTAACAGAGACATTGCCTTTCGTGTGTTGTTTAACACAAAAACTACTCGGTTGTTAAAATTTGCAGAAGCAATAATGATTAATCAACGCAAGCCAGAATTGTGCAAACAGAAAAACATGTTAGTCAGCTTAAAATTACCGTAGTAGACAATTGATATTGCTGTGAGAACATGTGTATATTTCATCGTGAATCATTTATCTAGTTAATTTACTTTACGTTGTGTGAATTCTGCAGTATGTACCTGACGAGATGCACGAAATATGCCATGCAATAAGTCGTGGAATCTATTGTTTGTGGCTTCGTTATTAAGAAGTATATATGTTTGTTTTATATACTAAAAGAAAGCTTTTGATAGAGTGCAACATGAACGAATAATTACGTGCCTTCAAGATATAGGAGTAGACGGAAAGGACATCAGACTTATTAGTAACTTGTACTGGGAACAAGTGGCGTCGAACACGACATCTGACAAGCATTAGCCTTTCAAAACAGTGTATTATTTCTTTGGGAATTTAAACACACGCCATAAATAAAATATTGCACGATTTCTTTCCTGTCACATTTCTCAACAACACTGATTCATATGCAGATGCGTATAACCCAGTGTTTGTAAAATCTCACTACACTGTGTAAGTAGAAGACATTTTAAAAATGAAGTACATGATGTCATCAAAACATGTGCCCATAGTGAAGAAACATATACAGTGCTTGCTTGCTTGTGTTCGTTGGCTTGAGCTCCAACGCGAAGTCCTGTATGTCGGATGAAGGCATCCTGTTGTCCAACATCAGTGTGATGTCGTACAGGACCTGAGGTTTGCGTGAGTATCCGTTGTCCCAAGTCTGGCTTATTGGTGTGCAGACTGGTGGTTCCTCGCCGTACAGGCAGACACTCTCCGACTTCGGAGGAATCGGCGATCCTACTGACTTTAGCCAGGACCCCGAAGGGACCTGTTGCCCAGGACGCTCGACAAGGACGCGTCAGTAGGTCTTGGCCAGTATATAACCCGGCCCTGGTGCCTTGGAAACACCTCTGCGTCCCACATATACAGTGAACGGCTAACGTCTGCTGAAGTAATTCCTTGCCCTCCAAACAGAATGGTGTTATCAACAGAAGACAGAATATTTTCAAATTTGTTCAACATTTGAATTTAGTGAGACTTAACAAACACCCGGTAAAAGTTTATGTTAAACACATAATGATGCGTTGGCTGACATGTAGTGTCCATTGTCTCTTACCTTACTCGAATATGTAGAACTTTTTAATCCGCGAAGGATAGGCTGATAATGGCCTACTTTATTATCAATTCTTATGGTAGCCTGTTGTTTCCAATATATGTTTTTCACATGTCTAACGTCTTTTCCACCAATTTATAGATCTTCAAGATCCTTATCATGTCAACATGTCTCACTTCATCGAAGGTCTATTGTTGTCAATAAAGCAAAGATGTAGATCTTTGATTACTTCTATAGAACTATCAATTACTGTTCTCATTATATACACATCACCTGGGGGTTCTTAGCAAAAGCTAATGGTCGACGTTTGATGCAGGAGAGCCTGGCATATGATACCACAACATCTAGCTTAAGAATGGAGGTGGAGGCGATCAGTGCAGCTTTCCACTAGATGGAGAATACGACACACACACACACACACACACACACACACACACATCGTGATTGTAACTGACTCAGAAAGCATGCTGAGTAGGGTGAGGACCGGCAAGCTTCGTGTTAAGTGGCTTGCTTCACTTCGGAAGTCACGGGTGACAAGCATCTTCTGGATCTTTTCTCCAGGGCATGCTGGTGTGATGGGGAATGAACAGGAGGGCAGATTGGCTGGCTCCGCAAAACTTGGTGGAGTATTGATGCATGATAAGGCATACATGGTTGCGGCCTTGTGGGAGCACGTGTACACCTCGGAGAAGCAAATGAATCAGTATGGTCTGGCATGCATGCGAAAGCGAGGGGTGACGAGCGGTTCTGGCCGACCCTCGACGCTCAGAGGTAAGGCGAGATGGGCATGTAATTAGATTGCTACTGGTACTTTTAGTGTTGGAACTCTTCGCTGGCTGCTGAGAATGGGGATGGAGCGCTTATGGGAATGCCAAGAATGCTGTGATGACGGTTCCTAAATCAATCAATCAATCAATCAATCAATCCGTATATACACATCATTAAATGTACCATTGTCTTCTGCAAACCCATGTTCTTCCTATCCTTTTTCGGGTTGCTTTTCTTCCAACTCTTTGCATGATAATTATTAGCAAAATCTCCGTGATGTGACTCATTATACTAATTATTCGATGCTGATCACATTTCAAGACTCCTGTGTCCTTGGTATTGCATGTAATACAGAATTGCATAATTCATTAGGTATATCTAAAGTTTCATATATTGTTTTCAGCAGTCTGGTAATGTATTTCATATTCTTCTAAAACATTAATCACGTCTGTTGTGATGCTGTCTGAACTGGGGGTCTAGCCCTTTTTACCTATGGCTAAGAGCATTCTGAAACTTCATCTTCAAAATTGATGGTCCTTCATTATTATTTTGAATATCATACTATTCTTCTCTGTTATCATCATAAAGGTATTTTTACACAATCTGACCATAAATGTAAGATCTTGTCTTGTCCTATTGTGGCTTTTCCATCTTTTGTCTTTAGGCAGCCTGCTGATGCACGTGGTCTTTGATTAGTAAGTAATTCTTTTGTGCATTTTTTTGTCTTTTTAACAGGTTTCTAAGCAATTTTTCTTGAGCCATGCTTCTTTCGCCTCCTTACATAATGTTTTGACTTTTCTGTGAATGCCTTCATATTTGGCAGAATTATTTTTGTTCTGTCTTCTTGTTTCCATTAGGTGTACAATTTCTTCAGCCATCCATGTCTTATGACCCTCTTTCTTTAATTTTTGAATAGTTTTCTGCAGCCAAAATGATTAAATTCTTTAACATATTTAATTGATCATCCACATCTTGAAATGACATCTCTAGTTCAGACAATATATCAGATTTGTTCTTTGCTTCATGTTAAACTTATATTGTATTGCTTTGTCAGTATTCAATTTGCACAAATCATATTTAGCGTTTCCTGTTGTATACTTGACTTTCTTTAACGTTACCCTCATTGAGCCTTAATTAATCTATTATCACTGTAACAGTCCGCATTGGGAACTGTTTTTACGACTGTTGACACATTTCGAAACCTTCTGCTAATCAGGATGTAATCTATCTGGTTTTTAATCCTGCTGTCTGGACTCCTCCATGTCCATAACCTTCTAGGGTGCTGTTTAATACAACCATTACTTGTTCTTTTGCCCATTCTACAAGTGTGTATCCTCTTTTGTTTCGGTCTCACACACAATGGTTGCCTACACTGCATCTATCGCCTTGATTTTCTACTTTTGCGTTGAAATCACCCTTTTACTTATGAAGTTATATTCTATACTGGTAACTTTTTACTTATGTTGTTATATTCTATAATAGTACCTTATTACTTGTATTGTTCTATTCCTATCCTTCGAATGCAAGCGCAGTCCATAAACATGATACCACTACACTACTAGTAATTGCCACTACTGAGGAGTGCACTAGACTTATATTTGCGTATGGATTAGCTTTCCCTATCATCATTGTCCCACGGCATCAGGCGAATACACTCCGCTTCTAAGGAGCTTGTAATTTACGTTACCAAGCCTTGGATGAATAGCCAACATTTTAATCTAACTGACAGCAGCAGGAGTTTAACCCGCTACCTTACCATCAGCGCAATGGCAGATTAAAAACCAGCGATTTTATCCATTCGGCCATACAAGCCTCCGATAAACGCATATAACACAGATCCGTTCTTGACAGTACAACGGGTGGGGATGGTATGTTAGTTGTTATTCTCACTTTTGTTTCTGTGTTTTAGCTCGTCAGTCCAATACATTAACATTATTAAAGGGCCTATTATACGCCCTGATGGGCATCGGTATACCGTGCTAAACTAATACTTGTATAGACCCGTCCATACAAGGTGGGTCATGAAGTCAGGATCTAACTGGCAACCTTGACTTTCTAAGCCATTCTTGGTATCCATTTTGGTTTGGGTGGGCCTGCGAATGCAGGTCAATTTGTGACAATTCCGACGTAATTCGCCCATCTGAGGATCGAACTCTTAAACTCCTTGTCAGCGGGCGAATGTCTAGCCAATAAGCTACTGAGGGCCACCCAATACATTGTTGAACCGGTTTACGAGCTCTGAAAATTGCGTACGACTGTTGGATTAGGATCCTGCGCAAATATGTCTGCCTGCGCGGTGCCAAAGTACCATTTCCACGCGGACATTGAAGCAGAGCTCTCCCTACCCAATTCAAGTGAGGGACATTGAAGTAGAGCTCTTCCTGCCCGATTCAGGTTGAGGGGGGAAAATGGGTGCGGGAGTGTAAGACTCATCTTGGGACTTATCTTTGAAGAGGCATACTAGGATGTTATAAGCTCGTGGTTCAGTACAGCATATAGTAAGGGATCCCTAGGATATGGTCTAGGTTGTTAATACGTTTATACTGATATAGCTACTTTCCTGTCAACAGATTCCAATCCAATGTCCAGAGGGTCAAACTGGTATAAATAGTATTAAGATAAATTATGTCGCTATTCCACGTGAATAGAGCAATGTTTATGCTTACAACATTCATTTGACAATGTTGTTTTATTTTTTCTATGTGAATGTATCATGCACTGTTGATGAACGAAAAATGAGTGATTGAGGGGGCCGAATGTAAGACGGGCCTACGTGCCTAATTTGTAACCCTTTTAAAATAATGTCAAATCAATCAATCAATCAATCAGTCAATCAATCAATCAATCTATCTATCTATCGCTTCCTATTTCTCTTTCACATCCACACACACTCACCCATTTCACTCCCATACGCACACACACACACACCACACACATAACGTATATACCAATCACATACACACAAACACATTCTCAAATATACTACAATGCACACACTGGTGCAATCTACAAGACATGCAGGACAATATTGAGCCAACTGGAAACAAATGAACTGTTTTGCCCTCATAGAAGTATTGAAAAGAAACAGAGACTAGAGGTCGGTAACCTTAGCTTTCAGTTATTTTTGTTTATTTGACCTAGACTGGTTTAATATACACGTCTGAGACCGATGGTAGTAGTGAAAAGAAACAGAGACTAGAGGTTGGTAACCCTAGCTTTCAGTTGTTATTGTGTTTATTTGACCTAGACTGGTTTAATATACACGTCTGAGACCAATGGTCCTATGGCAATTGTTTGATACGAATTACGCCCATATTCTAATCTCTGGGTTCATGTGGATGATAGATCTGGCTAATCAAGACATCTATTCTTCTGAGTGTCTAGTTGGACAGGCGACATCGATATACACTTGTTCATGCAGCGAGCCATGTCGTCAGCTGGAGGCGACAGGTTCGAATCACGATCGGTAATTATAGCTTTAAATTGTCATGTTGCCTAGTGCAGTGCTTCCCAAACTTTTTCGCTTTCGCGGGCCGACATAAAATTTCCATTTGCAGGGACCGGTGCCGTTTACAAAAATGTGTTTCCTCATAATCTGGAATTTTATGTGAACTCAATATGCATTTTAATATAAATATACGATGTAACGTTATTATGGGTGTTGTCCCGGGCAACTATATACTGCTCTATAATATTATTGGATGACGGTGATTTATTTAATGGTGGTCCCATTTTCATGAGTGAACATTTCATTGTAGAGATTTACAAATCAAAAAGTGTTTTAAATGTCCAAACTACATTTAGGTCTTCTTGTAAAGGTGCATATACTCCTATACACCGACATTAATGAACATCATTTTTTTTTTTTTTTTTCCGCGTTTCCATCCTGTTTCAGGATATTGCGGTCAACACCAGCAACTTTCAGCTGAATGTTGATTCCTAGGCTAGATTACGCTCATCAGCACGCCACGACTTTCTGAGCGACCGGCTCCATACTCACATAAGTCACTTTTGCGATTCGAACCACTGCTAATTCTCGTCGCGTCACGTGACGAGAGTATTCGGGGTTAGCGGAGAAAGGTGCTAACTCCTCGGCCACGGAGCCGGCTAATGAACACCATTATAAAATAAAAATAAATTATATCTTGGAAAACGATACCAAATCACATTTTAAACAAGCTGACTAAATTACAGTATGTTGTAATAAAAATGATTTAATGATCAGCTGCTAACAGTAACTATTTAATTCGAGGGGTGGGCCTGTTTATTATTTGCATGCTTATCAAATCGTGGCTCGATTGTAGACAGCACTATCCGCACAGGAGAATAAATTTCCATACTGTTTCTGTATTTTGTCTTAATAATGCTAATTGACGAAAAGGAAATATTCTTCTTTCAAGTTGTCTTTGTATCGATATTTCACATACACCATCAGAATCGCTAAGTTGGCAACGTCCGTTCTTTCGTTCAGCTGTAATGAAAAAATAATTAGCAGATGTATCTAAGACCTTCACTCGCCCATACGATGGCAAAATGAATTATAAACGTACAACGAAAATCACGTACGTTCTGCATCTTATGACAATCAGCAAATTATTAATGTGCATCTTTCTCACTTTTCGTCACATAGGAAGCAAAAGAAACGCACGTCGTCAACAAACAAATGTCGTCAACAAACAAATGTCGTCAACAAACAAATGTCGTCAACCGGGCCGGCTTTTAGTATCGGTCTCAGCTGGTTACTAATTTTAAATTTCCTATTGAACCGATTATCCGTTTCTCCTTAAAGATATAAGTATAAATACTCTTTGGGCTATACGGCTACAGGCTGATATTAGTTTAAAATTAAATCACCATAAAACGGTGCGGATATCATGTTTTGAGAAAAGGACAATCTTGTTTTTAAAAAGTTCTAAATAATCCTCAAAGGAGAAAACATTAAAATTTTTTCTTACTTTTTTCAACTCACGTTGCGGACCGGCAAAGAAGGGCTGGCGGACCGGCACCGGTCCGCGGACCACCACTTTGGGAAGCACTGGCCTAGTATCTTCTATGTCTATTTCTTTCTCCTACTTCAATGAGGGCCAAACAAAACATGTGTTTTTATTTATGAAATATCTTAGAGTTCCCCAGTTTATATTTTTGAGTGAACTGTGTGCACTCTAGAACACTACCTGTAATTAAATGATAAAAGCACAGGTTCACTGCCAGATTCCAGGACCAATGAACAGTCGGCGTTATTCGGGTAATCATCTTTACCCCAGAATGGACTCTGGATAATGAATTCTTGGCTAACTTCACTGAGTCTGACAATCTGAATTTTAGATGGATGACAGAATTCGTAGTCACGCTGAACCTGTGGAGTAAATTGTAACAATCGGTTTGTTGATTACTTTGGTTATTTCGGGATTTGAATTTTAAATATTGAGCACAACCCACTACTGGCAACGCTGATCGTATTCTGGTATGAACCTGAGGCCTATCCACGTCAATATAGAAGCACTATACTCGAATTTCGCCCTAAAAAAGACTAAAAAGAGGGCGAAATTCGAGTATAGTGCTTCTATATTGACGTGGATAGGCCTTAGGTTCATACCTGAATACGATCAGCGTTGCCAGTAGTGGGTTGTGCTCAATATTTAAAATCGCTTTGTTGTTAGCATGCAGCGTGACATTGCTTGTAGAGAAGGCCTTTGCATGTGTCATTGTTGTCAGTCAATATGTCATAGTGTTTTGTTTCCTTAACTCCAGTGGAAACTGCCAGGTCTGTGCTTAATTGCTGTCGTTTTCTTCTATTTCTATTTAAGACATATATACTTGTCAAGGTCTCACAATTATGAGACAAGGGAAACAATACACGAAAAGAAACAGCGTACAAAGAAGGGATATAAGAACAACGACCCGAACGTTCGAAGTCTCGAACGTTCGAAAACAGAGGGGTCAAATTGCCTACTGCGCAATAGACCCATGCGGAGTCCGCCTAAAGCGTGAAAGAGCAACACTCACGAGGTGCGCGACCGAGAAGCCGAACGGCTACTGGACATCGGACTGGAAGGAGAGTTTAGCTTCTAGGGGGACAGAACATATAGATATTGGGTTTAGAGTCTAGAGATTGTTGTTAATAGACAAATGCTGTGATGTATAAATTATATGATGCTTTGTCGATGTGTATGTAAGATATCATGAAAGAAAGTGCGAGATGACTGTTCGCCAGATCGACATCATATTAAAGTAGATTGATAATGTTCGCAGTTGGAGTTATGTTAGATCTTTGATCGCCTGTCTGAATCCGAGTCTTCTACCCCTAGTTCTGAGACGCTGACAATACTCTTTTCAGCCGAATATCCGTTGCATTCAACAACAAAGAAATACTGTCATTACTGCCTATGGTACCTTGCTGTGTAGGACAATGGCTCTTTGCCCCTGTCATTACCTGCGTTGCAGATAGACGGAGAAATACATCTCTTGTAATTACTAGAGTTACCTAATATAATAATACAAATAAGATGGAGAAGAATAAGTGTCATCACAATAGAGTAACAGGCCGACTGTCATGGCCCATCAAGCGTATCCACAGCTTCTGATCGCCAACGGCGTGTATCAGTTCGAGTGTTGACTACCTTCATTGCAGGACACATGCCAATAAGGGTTTCTCGCTCACTTCATCTGACTATCTTTAAACAAACCATTCAAGTTGTCGCAACATGTTTCAGTAAATGTCTTCTCATAGTGTGACCAAACATGAAAACTACCTATACATAATGTTTGTAAAACTCTGTATTTGCGACTTCTGACTTAGTCTCCCTCATAATGTCCAGACTGCTCATTTTGGCTGTCGAGGGAAATGTCAGGAATATTCCAATGAAACCACTCGTCAAATCATCGAGGGATTTCTTTGCTTGGTTATTGATTGTCCATTATTCATTGCCATATGATGGAACTGGTTCTATGTAGCATGTTATTTATTTGATAGAATGCAGTTTTCCTTGTCCTGTTATGGTCTTTATTTATGTAATGCTTCTTCCATCTGGTGTTATCCACGTTCCCAGATATTTCAATTTCTGCAGTGGTAACATCTTTTAAATTAATTCTACATTTAGGCACTATCTATTTCGTTGATGTCCCCACACTTCGGTCTTCCTATTATACACTAGTCGTAGAAAACATTAAGAGAGCTACATTTCTTTGTTGTTTTTTCTACCTAATTCTGAGTATAATGTATTACTAGTAAAATTATTGGCAAAACGTTTGATGTCCACATCACTCAAGTATATTCTCCAACAGCACGGATCAGTGATAACAGTATAGATGAATTTGTTGACATTGACAATGCATTGAAGTGGAAAGCCTTATAAAGAAATATCTTCATGCGATACTTTAAATCTAAAGTTGGAAACAAGAACTCCGATCCACACTACGTAATTTTGGACAAGCAAAACGTAATCGCAGATGAGACCGATAGATACAGTGGGCAAAAGTCTCTAAGAAAGCTGCATCTATATTGCCTTGAGTCTATTTGACAACCATAGAATCTGGTCCAGTATTGCGGACAAGAGGGCAATCAGAAAAGGTCTTAGTTTGTTTTTCTGGGTGCCTCTTGCTACGGTTTTCTAACGCATTTTCATCATTTTAGACATATAGGGACAGCTGCCTGTTTCAATTTTCACATGGGACAGCGAAGATCATCTGGTGTAGCATTCGCTGGTACAGGAAGGGAGCATTGTGGTGTGACTTGTTGCCGTGAAGCTGGGAAGCAAATAACTAACTAATGAACTAACTACCTAACTAACGAAATAGCTAACTTACTAGCTAGCTGACGGTCTAGCTAATTATCTAGCTAACTATCTAACAAACTAACTAGCTAACTAACTACCCTATTAACAAACTAACTAACTATAACTAACTAATTAATTAACTAACTATTTAACTAACTATCTAACTGATAAACTAGCAAACTAATTAACAAATTAACTAAATACTAACTAACTAATAAATTAACTGACTATCTAACTAAATAACTATCTAACTAACTAACTAACTACCTAACTAACTAACTAACTAACCAAACATATAAATAACTAACAAACAAGCAAATTAATTATTAATTTCCCAACTAAGTAACCAATTAACTTACTAACTAACCATTTAATTAACTATCTAACTCGCTAACCATCCAATTAATTAGTCATCTAACTATTTAATCAACAAACTAACAACTAACTAGCTTACTTTTTTTTTTTTTAAGCATATCCTTTACAGGACCTCGCTGTCAACAGCAGCATCTTTCAGCTGTATGTTGATTTCTTGGCAAGATTACGCTCAGTAGTTTGCCATTGCTTTCTGAGCGGCCGGCCCAGTGTCCCGCAAGTCACCAGCGGGGGACGAACCGCTCCCAGCTCGCTCCCGCGACGAGACTCTGCGTGACAAACGGGATTACGGAGAAAGTGTTGTAACCCCACAGCCAGAGAGACCGGCAACTAGCTTATTAACCAACTCATTAGCAACTTACTATCTAATTAATCAACTAGCTATCTTACTAAAAATCTTGTTGTCTGTATCTCAGGAGGTTTTAGGGATAAGGAAATTTCAAAGCTGCACTAATTCGAAAAGAGTACAAACATGTACACACATTCATAAACTGGTGTATGTGCTGAATATAATGAATAACCAATGTAGAGCTCATGATGAGACCTAGACAAATACCATTAAACCAAGACGTTCTAAAAAGCAAAATATGGGGTAACCTGTTTTCGTCTAGTTAGAACTGCGTCTAATTGACTAACAAACATATTCAAAATACCATATTGACTGACTCATACATTGATAGCCTCACTACCAAAATAACATAGATCAACGATTTGCCTGAAAAAGCCAAGAAAGTAAAGTCACAATGCACAAGCATCAAGTTGTAAATATATGGTTGGTTAGAATAAGTGAAAGACCCTGGCAACCTTTCACACCACATGGTGGTAAGACAATTAATTTAATAATGCAGGACAACCAATTTTAGAGATAGACGTTCAGAATTCTCTTAACGATTTTAAAACCGACGCGACAAGCGGTCCAGGCAACAAATCAAAAGAAATGATGAATGGTTTAGAGGAATTTGAAATAGAGCTGGCCACAAAGCTGCACAATACAATTTATAATACTGGAAATATATGTCCTGAATTATGCAAATATATGCTAATCTCATTCCCAACGATTTCATTATCGACAATGGAGAATAAGCATAATGATACACACCACAAACATTTTGCTAAAACAGCATCATCCAAATATTCCGCGGGAACGTTCAAACAACTTCAATTTAGAACAATGTCGGTTTGTAAAAGGCAAGTTAGTTGCATATCACTTACAGGATGTCCTAGACAACACAAACATTGTAAGTCAATTGTGATTTACAAGGCAAGTTCACATTATGTAGTTTACTGTTGCTTTCTGAACGACCATTGTCCAAAACAAACAGGAGGTCGTCTGCTTCCAACACCCCTATAGATCATTTTCAAAGCCGTAATGGAATTGCGAATCGTGTTCGCTAAACATTCACTACATACAACTGCATTGAATGCATGCAGACATTCATAATACATACATATACACACTCATACACACACAAACAGAGAGAAAGGCAAACAGACAGATAGACAAAAGGACAGACAGATTGACATACTGCAATGTGTGAGCAGGAATCATTGTATGGCATCCCAGGATTATAGATATCTCTGCTATGGTTAGCCAGATCTGTAATCACCAGTATCTAAAGGAAACAAGAAATAAGCTCATGCTAATCTCATTCAGAACATTTGAACTCACAATGCATTTTATTCGTCTCCCAATATATGCACATCAAATACCGTCTTGTCTCGATGTTTTGAATCATTATCATTCAATATCCTTATTAAGTCTCCAACAGCCGTTTGTTTTGTAGTTATGTTTAGGTCACTAACACACTTAAAATGCTGATATATGTTGATATATATATGCTGACTGTCTCATCTCATCTCATCATGTTCCTCTTGTACCTTGCTGTGTCCAGGTGAAGTATAAACAGCGGGGGATGGGTCTCATGTAACGATACGCACATGGACTCTGCTATATAATTGACTTAAATATTGAGCACAACCCACTACTGGCTACGCCGATCGCATTCTGGTATGAACCTAAGGCCTATTTACGTCAATATGACGTGGATCATAGTGACGTGGATAGGCCTTAGGTTCATACCAGAATGCGATCGGCGTTGCCAGTAGTGGGTTGTGCTCAATATTTAAATTTCATATCCCGAAACAACCACATAATCAATTGATTATTGCTCACTGGATTTAGGAGGCCTGGTGTTCCTTGCCAGTGAGAAGTCCTGATCGTTCGGGTCCCATCGATTGACGGACGTCGGTCGCGGCGATTGGCCAATCTTGAGCATAGCCTATGATGAGTAGCGTTGTGATGTTCTGTTGTGATAATTTGGCGTGACCAGTGTGTGCCGCGTGGTTACACACCCGCTTCACACGCGTGATCCGGGACTGTTTCCGGATCCGGTCAGGGATATGCACTACTGACGAGCTCAAATGAGGGCGAAACTCGAGTATAGTGCTTCCATATTGACGTGGCCTTAGGTTCATACCAGAATGCGATCGGCGTTGCCAGTAGTGGGTTGTGCTCAATATTTAAATTTCAAATCCCGAAACAACCACATAATCAATATAATTGACTGTCTACACATAAAAGCAAAAAATAATTAACCATCAAATATGAACAGTGTAGTGGATCAACTTTGTATGAGCACACTGACACTTATTGAACGCCTTCACTCTTGTTTCACCGTGTCCAATGCCGATAGGCTTGGACGTCATGTTTCGCCACCTCACTCGATCACCAGAGTCGTGAATCAGCTCTGTGCTCTTGTCTCGACCATACCACGGAAGCTCCAAACACTTATTAAACTGTCATATGTGCAACGAAGATAATCTAAAGAGAATTGCTTTGTACTGTATATTCTCTAATTGCAAGCAAGTCGTGATTGCTAAATTGGATATTCCTTATATCATAAAGTGTTGACAGAAATAAATATATGTTATAATATAAAGATTAATTAACCACAACAATGATGATGGTATGTTTGGCACTGGGTGTGTTAAAAGTACAGCATTATTAACATCTCAAACAGTTTATCTCAGAGTTTGACCAACAAATATGGCTGATATAAAATACCCACCTCAAAACCGGTAGTCTCATAAGTCTCGTCTGTTTTGTAGATAAGGGTAGATAGCTTGCCTTCCGGAATTATGTAAGAAATCGGACGCCACAGAATCATGTCTTCACAGTATGTGATTCCGTTAAGACATACGTAATTACAACGACACGATTTGCACAATTCCACATTGAATTTCCTGACGAAAGAAAGACATTAAAGTAGTTTATCATAATATACAAATCACAACACGTTTCCTGAAATCCAGCCTGGGAGTCATTTCTAAAACGACACGGTGATATGCATATATGACGTCAAATGTTTTCTCAGGGAAGGAACACAATTTAGCAAGCTAAGAAGAAGCAGAAGAAGAAGAAGAAGAAGAAGAAGAAGAAGAAGAAGAAGAAGAAGAAGAAGAAGAAGAAGAAGAAGAAGAAGAAGAAGAAGAAGAAGAAGAAGAAGAAGAAGAAGAAGAAGAACAACAACAACAACAACAACAACAACAACAACAACAACAACAACAACAACAGCAGCAACAACAACAGCAGCAACAACAACGACGAAAAGAACAAGATCATCAACAAAACAAGTAGGCGGTAAATCACAATCCATGTAAACATCTTGACAATACAGTAATCGTTGATTACATACGTGATCTTTTACCTGAAGTAGAACGTTACAATAAGGTCATCGGCTGCAGCTTCCAGGGCGATCGAACAGAATAGATTCGATGGGTAATTAGTATAGCCATCCTTCGGGCTTTGAATAACAAAAGGCGGAGTTTGAGGAGTGAGTCTAACAATGTTAGGTGCTCGTTGTTGACATATATCGTAGACATCCGACGGCTGAGAAATGACCAAAATAAAAACAGTTATGCCTATACATATACACACAACATATACACGAGCACAAATATCCTCCTGCCTACCTAAACACCTATATAACTGCCTACTTACCTACGTGCCTATATGAGTGTGTGTATGTGTGTATGCATGCATGTATGAATACATACATAGATACATACATAGATACATACATAGATACATACATAGATACATACGTACATAGATACATACATAGTTGCATACATAGATAGATAGATAGATAGATAGATAGATAGATAGATAGATAGATAGATAGATAGATAGATACATACATACATACATACATACATACATACATACATACATACATACATACATACATACACACATACATACATACATACATACATACATACATACATACATACATACATACATACATACATACATACATACATACATACATACATACATACATACATACATACATACATACATACATACATACATACATACATACATACATACATACATACATACATACATACATACATACATACATACATACATACATACATACATACATACATACATACATACATACATACATACATACATACATACATACATACATACATACATACATACATACATACATACATACATACATACATACATACATACATACATACATACATACATACATACATACATACACACATACATACATACATACATACATACATACATACATACATACATACATACATACATACATACATACATACATACATACATACATACATACATACATACATACATACATACATACATACATACATACATACATACATACATACATACATACATACATACATACATACATACATACATACATACATACATACATACATACATACATACATACAGTTGCATACTTACATTAACTGAACATAAATCAATGTGAATCATTGCAGGTGTAATGCTGATAGTGTCTGTGATGTAGCTTGTCATATCGTCAGTCACACTTACTGGCACGTCGATCTTTTCCGGTGTGGGGTATACTGTGTTAACGTATATCTGTGGACACATTATACATTTTATATCATTACAGCTACTTCTTCTTTTGCGAAACGTTTAAACATAATGTGGCATGTAGAACCTGCACGCCAAAGACATAGATATGTATATATTTACTATCCCTAGAAACCAAGAAAAACGTTAGAACAATTTTGGGCCTAATTAATTATTACCAGAAGTTTATAAGGAATTTTGCTGAAATGACTGCTAAGTTGTCAGAATTTCTTAAGAAAGAGCAGCCAAATAAAATCAAATGGTCGGAGGAACATGAACACATTTTTCAGGAAATAAAATCTTTGTTTAATTCTCCGCCAATTCTCAGAATTCCTGACATGTCAAAAAACGTTGTCGTCCAGACGATGCCAGTTCACGTGCTATATCTAGCATTTTACTTCAGGAATATAATGGATTACTTCATCCAGTGTTGTATTCAAGTAGAAAGCTGAATGAATCTCAAGAACGTTTGGCAATTACAGAACTTGAGGCCCTGTCTTTGGTGGAATCTGTTCAGAAATTTGCTAAATATCATTTGGGAAGAAAATGTTTAGTCATCTCAGATAATATGCCATTAAAAATCTTTAAAGATGGTTCTCCAAGGAACGCTCGTATCCATAGATGGGCTTTACTTCTATCTAGGATTATGATTTTATTGTTGCTCATATTTCTGGCAGTGAAAATAATTTGGCTGATTTGCTCAGTCGATTGTAGAGTATGAAAATGCTGTCCATAAATTACTTTTATATTGTGTTGGGTTAGAATACAATAATGTGTAATTATGTTATTGCATTATGATGACTGTGGCTGATTTCCGAAATGCCACATAGTAAATAACATGTTAGGTTATTTAGGTAAGATTAGACACATATTGTTATTAATGTTTCAGATTAAGAAGAACTATCAAATAAATGGACATTTTAGCGGTTCCGCATGAACACATTCTGACGTCGTGTGAATATTCACATGTGCTACGGATGCAGCATGATAACGTGATCTGACCATATTGACTGTCACGTGTGGTGGTATAAACATGTAAATAGATGGTTTGCCACGTCGATATTCTTTTTTTTAGAAACATATGTGAGGTGTTCTATAAAAAACAATTAACTTATTATTTGTGCATATAGTTTTGAAGATGGCTTCTTAAGTTAATAATTGGCCTGATATAAGAGATGTATAGGCAACTTGAGTTAGTGAGGATAGTTCGAGTGTGTTTGACTTTCCGTATTAGGAAAATATAAACAGTGGTTAGTTAATTAGTTTATTATATTTAAGTTAGTTATATTATTGTTTCATTTATGGAATGTTGATTACTTTAATTTCATGCCTAGATACTTATGTAGTATTATAAAATATGAGTTATTGATATTCGTTTTTAGAATATCGTGATATTGAATTACCTTATTAATTTTATGAGTAGTATATAGAGTGTTATCTAATGACTATGGTATGGCTAAGAAGAAATCATATGTGTTATTTCACGACGGAAGAATGAAGAGATATGAATGAATGGAAACTATAACACACAAGTATACAAATTAATATACTCGTACATAAACACAATAATACATATTATAAATACAGTTATGTTAGATTCATATAATAAACGGATAATACGTTATATATATATATATATATATATATATATATATATATATATATATATATATATATATATATATATATATATATATATATATATACTAGCTGACCCGGCCCGGCTTCGCCCAGACCCTGGTGGGGAGCATCTCATTTAATTCATATAAGTAGTCATATAAGTTCTCGTTCCCGTTACCGACAATCTGTATGTCTGTCTGTCTGTCTGTCTATCTGTCTGTCTGTCTGTCTGACCCGGCCCGTCTTCGCCCAGACCCTGATGGGGAGAATCTCATTTAATTCATATAAGTAGTCATATAAGTTCCCGTTCCGACTATCTATCTGTCTGTCTGTCTGACCCGGCCCGGCATCGCCCAACTCCTGGTGGGGAGAATCTCATTTAATTCATATAAGTAGTCATATAAGTTCCCGTTCACGACTCTCTGTCTGTCTGTCTGTCTGTCTGTCTGTCTGTCTGTCTGTCTGTCTATCTATCTATCTGTCTGTCTGTCTGACCCGGCCCAGCCCATGGTGGAGAGCATCTCATTTAAATTATATAAGTAGTCATATAAGATCCCGTTCCCGACTATCTGTCTGACTGTCTGTCTGTCTTGGGTAAATGGAGGAGGGAGGAGGAAGAGGGAGGTGGAGGAGGGAAGAGGAGGGAGGAGACAGGAGGAGTAGGGAGGAATAGGAGGGAGGAGGAGGGATTAGGAGGAGGAGGGAGGAGTAGTGTGGAGAAGGAGGCGAGGAGGAGGGAGGAGGAAGGAGGAGGAGGGAGAAGGAGGGAGGAGGAGAACGCAGGAGGAGAAGGGAGCAGGAGGAGGAGGGAGGAGGAGGGAGGAGGAGGAGAGAGTAGGAGGATGGAGGAGGCGGAGGGAGAGGGAAGAGGGAGAAGGAAGAGGGAGAATGAGGAGGGAGAAGGAGGAGAAGGAGGGGGAGGAGGGGAGGAGGAGGAGGGAGGAGGAGGAATGTGAAGGGAGGAGGAGGGAGGAGGGAGGAGGTAGAGGGAGGAGGAGTAGGAGGGAGGCGGAGAGAGGAGGAGGAGGGAGGAAGAGGGAGGAGGAGGAATGTGAAGGGAGGAGGAGGGAGGAGGTAGAGGGAGGAGGAGGGAGGAGAGGAGGTAGAGGGAGGAGGAGGGAGGAGGCGGAGAGGGAGGAGGGGGAGGAGGGAGGACGAGGAGGAGGGAGGAGGAGTGATGAGGAGGAGGGAGGAGGAGAGAGGAGGAGGAGGGAGGACGAGGAGGGAGGAGGAAGAGGGAGGAGGAGGAATGTGAAGGGAGGAGGAGGGAGGAGGTAGAGGAAGGAGGAGGGAGGAGGAGGAGTGAGGAGGAGGAGAGGGAGGAGGAGGAAGGAGGAGGGGGAGGAGGGAGGAGGAGGAGGGAGGAAGAAGGAGGAGGAGGGAGAAGGAGGGATGAGGAGGAGGAGGGAGGAGGAGGAAGAGGGAGGAGGAGGAATGTGAAGGGAGGAGGAGGTAGAGGGAGGAGGAGGAGGGAGGAGGAGAAGGGAGGAGGAGGGATGAGGAGGAGGAAGAGGGAGGAGGAGGGAGGAGGTAGAGGGAGGAGGAGGAGGAGGAGTGAGGAGGAGGAGAGGGAGGAGGAGGAAGGAGGAGGGGTAGGAGGGAGGAGGAGGGAGGAAGAAGGAGGAGGAGGGAGAAGGAGGGATGAGGAGGAGGAGGGAGGAGGAAGAGGGAGGAGGAGGAATGTGAAGGGAGGAGGAGGGATAGGGAGGAGGGGAAGAGGAAGAGGGTAGGAGGAAGAGTGGAGAGGAGGAGGGAGGATGTAGAGGGAGGAGGAGGGAGGAAAAGGGAGGAGGGAGGAGGAGAGAGGAGGAGGAGGGAGGAGGTAGGAGGAGGAGGAAGAGGGAGGAGGAGGGAGGAGAAGGAAGGAGGAGGAAGAAGGAGTAGGAAGAGGGAGGAGGAGGATGGAGGAGGGAGAGGGAGGAAGAGGGAGGAGGAGGAAGGAGGAAGAGGGAGGAGGAGGATGGAGGAGGGAGAGGGAGGAGGGAAAGAGGAAGAGGGTAGGAGGAGGAGGAGGGGAGAGGAGGAGAAGGAGGGAGGAGGAGAAGGAGGAGGAGGGAGGAGGAGGGGATAGGAGGAGGGAGGAGGCAGAGGGAGAAGAAGAAAGGAGGAGGAGGAAGGAGGGAGAGGAAGGAGGGAGAATGAGGAGGGGAGGAAGGAAAGGGAGGTGGAAGAGGAGGAGAAGGGAGGAGGAAAGAGGTAGGGGGAGGAGGAGGTAGAGGGAGGAGGAGGAGGAAGGAAAGGGAGGAGGAAGAGGAGGAGAAGGGAGGAGGAGGGTGGAGGGAGGAGGAGGAGGTAGAGGGAGGAGGAGGGAGGAGGTAGGAGGAGGAGGAAGAGGGAAGAGGGAGAAGGAGGAGTGAGGATGATGAGGGAGAAGGAGGCAGGAGGAGGAGGAGGGAGGCAGGAGGAGGAGGGATAAGGAGGGAGAGGGAGGAGAAGGAAAGATGAGGGAGGAGGGGGAGGAGGCGGAGGGAGTAGGAGGGAGGAGGATGGAGGAGGAGGGGAGAGGAAGAGGGAGAAGAAAGAGGGAGAAGGAGGAGGGAGTCGGGAGAGGGATGAGAGGGAGGAAGAAGAGGAGGAGGGTGGAGGGAGGAGGTAGAGGGAGGAGAAGAGAGGAGGAGAGAGTTCGCCATTCCAAATTCATACTCGTCTAGTTCTTCCCTTCTACACGACTGTAGATAACTTCCTTACACATAAAAAGATGAATTGTTATTGATATTGCCGTGGCATGGAGGAATATCAGCAGCAGAGTTGATCCAAAAAACCAAAGACTGAGATCTACGGAGAGCCCTGAACGCCTACGCCAGCCGGCACGGCACTTGATGATTATGATTGCCGTGTGACGATTCTGTGTAGTCACGTCATTTTCTTCCCTTTCCCTAGCGTTTTGGTTCGGGGATTCTTTCATCATCATCATCATATATTTACGTACGTATTTTGGGAGGGGGAGGAGGGAGGAGGAGGAAGAAGAAAAAAAAACTATGACAGTTGACAGCTCTGGAATGAAAGGAAGGCGTGTAGAAAATTTCATCTCAATCGGATGGGCCGTTCGCGAACAAATAAAGGACATACATATTTACATACATACATATATACATATACACGTACACTTTGTTTTATAGATAGATATATATATATATATATATATATATATATATATATATATATATATATATATATATATATATATATATATATATATGCACACACTAGTTTGCCACCATCGACATGATAGATAAATAGGGCGAATGATGGAAAGATATGTTGACTTAGTTTAAAGTCGACATAATACGTTTCTTGCGTCGACGGAAATCAGTTGCCTAGAGTAGCTCGTAAGTTCGTCGGGTATACAACACAGGATTGTATTTGTAGTTTAACTGCAGGTACTCGGGGTTACAGATGCCTGTAGATATTTTTCAAGAGGTCAGCATGTAAACGAGAGAACAGTTTCAAATATAATTTATGAGCTGGCGGTGTTTGAGCCTTTCCTTATTTACAAGTGGTCGGTCATATTAACGCGAGAAAAGACTCGATGATAATGTTTACAATTTATGAGCTGGCGGTGATGGAAACTTGAGTTTTAATCCTGTGTTTGATATATCCACGGTCTATGTTGCCTCAAAGTAGCATAGTGAATTCCAAAGATGATGGATTCGTGGTTGAGTTCGACTTGAAGTAATTTACGTCGCCTCCATCATTTGCATACATGTCGTATGATAATAAGAGTGGGAAAATGTTTTACAAACATTTCCATTTGTGAAAGGGGCAAGCTGTCATATGCTATATGACAGACTGGTAGTGGGAAACTGATGAGCAAGTGCATCAGCCTAAATAAATAGAATATCAATAGAAATAAGCACGTTGTGGCACTGGTAAGAAACAAGTGCCACGTCATGGAGTTGCGTAGGATAAAAACGCAACGGTAGTTGTGAACGCTTACAACACCATTAAATTACATTATGGCAACGTACCATTACGCCTTGTGACAATTGGGACCGTGAACAAGGAGGATTAATCTATATAGTTCAAAGGTTTTCGAAATCGAAACAGCAGAGTATGTGGCACACATGAGGCATCTTCAGAACACAATAATGAACATGGCTGGCCCTCGTGGAAGAGATTGGGACTTCACCTCGTGGTATCCCTATAATAGCAATGCAATCAAAACAGAAAGAAGACAGCAACTCTTATAGTGATTAAGCTAATGCATAATCGTGAACACATCCCACATTCTTTTTAAAGTGTGCATTCTGACAATACTTCCTGAAAGATAGAAGAACTCTATGTACGTGGAATGTACGCACCCTGTATAAATCAGGGACACTTGACAACCTTATTTCAGAAGCCACATACATGGATTTAAATATTTTAAGTGTTTCTGAGCAAGAGTTACAAGACCTAGTGGAACAAGTAAACAGGCAAAGTGCAGAATGTGGCTTAGATATTAACATTAAAAAATTACAATCTTTGATAATTAGTAGTGAAAAGGAAATGTTATCGATGACCAGTAATCAATGTCAATAACAACATCAATACTAGAAAAAGTAACAAGTTTCTACTATCTAGGA
Source organism: Cepaea hortensis (assembly GCA_963921405.1). Taxonomy (NCBI): domain Eukaryota; kingdom Metazoa; phylum Mollusca; class Gastropoda; order Stylommatophora; family Helicidae; genus Cepaea; species Cepaea hortensis. Next base: position 17,622,565 of record OY992890.1, read on the forward strand.
AATGTAATAACATATGACGGCAAATGTGAAACAGAAATCAAAACGAGAATAGGAGTGGGTAAATATGATTTCAACAGAATGAAATCAATATTAAAATCTAGAGAGATTAACGAGGCATTAAAAGTGATAATTGTCAAATGTTACATATATTCAAGACTACTGTATGGCACGGAAGCCTGGACACTGAACAAGCAACTAGAAAGTCGCCTAGAAGCGCTGGAGATGTGGATATACAGACGAATATGTCTTATTTCATAGAAACAAAAACAATCAAATGCAGAGGTTCTAGAAAAACTGGGAATGAAGAGAGAGTTTTTGAAAGAAATTTAGTGGAGGCAAGTGAAATATTTTGGCAACGTTAAAAGATATGTTATAAAAATCATACTGGAAGGCAAGGATGAAGGCAATATAGCAAGAGGTAGACAACGATACACGTGGGATGATAACATCAAGAGATGGACGAACATCAGCCTGATAGAATATACATTCAAGGCGTGATCTATTATTGGAGATCAATTGCTGCCAACCTTCATTGTGGAGACGGCACCTGATTGATTGAAACATGGCTGATGGATGTAAGTTATATAATGAGAGACGACTACATATTCATTAAGTCGGGAGGAGATCACCACGAGTGATGCATTTCAGTAAAAATGAACTCAAAGAATTCAATAATATTAATGGATCTGAGCTCATAAAGCTTGAATGATACTACTCAAAATTAAGGCAAGAACTTTCGACATAGTAATTCTTCAGACATATGCTCCAACGACTGATTACAATGATGAACATCTAGAAGAATATTATGAAGACCTACAACAAACACTGAAAGTTGCAAAGTCATCAGAGGTCCTAATTGTCATAAGAGACATGAACGCAAAAGTTGGAAAAACTAATATAAGCAGTTAGTAGGGCAACATGGTATGGGGAATAGAAACGACAGAGGATACAGATTGAGACAATCTTGCGAAGAAAACAATCATATTATGTGTAACACATTTTTTCAACATAATCTAGGAAACTGTATACGTGGAAAAGCCCTGCAGATAGAACTAGAAACCAAATTAACTACATCATGATTAGAAATAGAATTAAAATCAATGTTAAAATATGCCAAAACATATCCTGGTGCTGATATCAACTCTGACCACAATCATGCAGTCGTAAAAGTACAAATAAAACATATCAGCATGGTAATAAGGACATTGGAGACAACTATATATATTTATAAGCATTGTAACAATCAGACATAAGTCAACTATACCTGGTTGAAGTAAGAAATAAATAAGATAGGCAAATCTCTGGAAGCATAGAACAATACAGACGTGAAAATCCTGAGGATAAAACTAATACAAAGTGGGAATGTGTAACACCTAGCATTCAGACTGCAAATACCACCTTGCCGGTGAAGGTAAATAAGAAAATGAAATTAGGGATAACGATGAAACCTTGAGCAAAATGACTTAAAGAAAGTTAGCTTTCTGAACGACCGGCACCCATACTATAGCGTAAAAAACAGCTCAACGCGGTTTGCTGCCTAATCGTGCGCAGCTGTGTTTCAAACGCGGGTTTACGGTTTACGACGCGCGTCCGTGAGACTTTCGCCACGGAGACAATGCAAGTATTATACAGAATGAGTATCCGGCCCGCGCACGTAATTTTTGTAAGTTATCCGGCCCGCCATGAAAAACGGTTGGTGACCCATATTCTAGAACAAGTAACGCGTCTCTCATATTTTGGAAATGTAATAACAGATGATGGCAGATGTGAAACAGAAATCAAAAGGAGAATAGGTATAGCTAAAAATGCTTTCAACAGAATTGCATTAATATTGGCATCTATAGAGATTAACGGCGCATTAAAAATGATAATTGTCAAATGTTATGTATATTAAAGACTATTATGAGGCGCCGGATCGACTAGATGTCGAATAGATGACCTTAAGATGTAGATAAAAAGAATATGTCATATTTCATGGAAACAGAAACAATGAAATACAGAGGTCCTAGAAAAACTGGAAATTAACAGAGAGTTAATGAAAGAAATAAAAAAAGAGGCAAGTGAAATATTTCGGAAACGTTAAAAATGCATAACACTCTTATAAAAATCATACAGGAGGGCAAAGCTGAGGGCAAGCGAGCAAGAGGTAGACAGCGATACAGGTGGGAAGACAACATTAAGAAGTGGATGAACATCAGTCTGACAGTATATACAGTCAAGGTGAGAGACATATACTGTTGGAGATCCATTGCAGACAACCTTCATTGTGGAGATCTCACATGATTTATTGATTGACCATCTTACGTCTCACGCGCTCAATGTGTGACCTATTTGCAATAATTTTCTCCTTTGCCTTTATTCCATTTCTGATATTTGCCCTCCATGCAACACGTTTAACGTCGACATGCTCTCAGTGTGAGTTATTAATGCCTGAATCAATCAATTCCCACGTACACACATCTTAGTATCGTAAAAGAGGCCAACCCCGAGATCTCTTACCCATCTGTAATTCACCACACACGTTTCCTTCGGTATTCTACCACCATCCATCCTCCTAACGTGTCCTATCCATCTAAGTGTGAGAAGACTGAGCATGAAACATACCGTCGCACATCATGATCTTTCCAATACTTAAGTATTTGTGATTATGTCTTGCTATATTAATACCAAGTATTCTTCGCAGACACCGCATATGAAAGCTATTTAAACGTTTCACTTGGTGTGAGTAAGTTTACTAGGCTTCACTGTCACTCAGAAAAGTACCAAGGACATACATTTCATAGCCCAGGACTTTTATTTTGGCAGTAAGCTTCCTGTTCTCCCAGACACATTTTGTTAACCTGTTCATTATTGTTGCTGTCTTACCAATCCTGATGTTTATTTCCAGATATACGGGTAATTTGCTAGTTACCTGTGATCCTAGATATATGTGACAAAACGACGCAAGATCTGTGCTTTGTCGTAAGAGGTTCCGCTTGAACACGGCGCGTCATCCGGTACTTCTCCAGCTATAAATAAACTGGGGAAAGTCGAGGATGTTTTTTTTTAGGCTGGATTGTTCTCGAAGCACCTGGACTTGCGTGACCAAGGTTGCTTAGTACACCAACATTATCTCGTGCAGGGATAAAATAGATTCTCCAGTGTGGAGAACCCGAGTTTCTTGCTGCAGTTGAGACACAAAGTGCTGCACTATGTCTTCGTGCGGGTTGAGACGCATGTAGGAAGAAATTAGGCAGTAAGCGCTCATTCACTTTCGATCTTTCGGTGTGTGAGGACGCACAGCCAAGTTGGGCTGTCTGTCATTTATTAAACGCACAGCCATGTTCGGCTGACTGTCATCCCTTAAGGCAAGTAGGCCATCAGACAGTACCTATTTATTCAATTTACCGTTGTAATAGAACATAAAACGCGACGGTCCAGCAACTCATTAAATATGCGGACGATTCGACATTACTAAGTAGTTGGTGATCGATAGGCCGGTTTGATATTAGGACATCGTACATGTGTGTACCGCACTGCTGACACCATTGGTTGTAAATTGTAGTTTTACTTTCAGCTTAAATAACAGTCCGTTACATATGTGCAAAATGTGCAGAATGGTTAGTATTTGCATATGGTATGTATTTGCCTATAGACAGACAGAGGTAGACTTGTCATTATAGGGAGCTGTTTACTGTTGTATTTTGTGAACCTAATTTATGTCAGTTAGTATCTGAGGTTAGTAAAGCCTTTGGGAATAGACAGGTAAGTTGATAGTGTGAGGAATTCCGATACATACATACATACATACATACATACATACATACATACATACATGCATACATACATACATACATACATACATACATACATACATACATACGTACATACATACATACATACATACATACATACATACATACATACATACATACATACACACACACACACACACACATACATACATACATACATACATACATACATACATACATACATACATACATACATACATACATACATACATACATACATGCATACATACATACATACATACATACTCTTTGCCATGTAACCGGATACATTTAAAGTGCTCACCAGAAATACTGTTGCTTCGTCAATAAATCTTGATGTGAAGAAAATAGTGGATTGTCCGTTTTCCGGAATCACCATATTTATCGACTTGCCACTCAGCACATCACCACAATATTTGATCCCATGCACACAGACATAACCGGACACGCAGTTAGGACTCCATCGCACATGGAATTTTCTGTAACAAACAAAAAGACGACATCATATTCTGACATTTGATTTATAATAGTCATATGTCATTCAAGTATATGCCCCAACAAGTGAATGCAGTGGAGAAAGCATAGAGGAATTTTATAATGACATGTAGTCTGCTTTGAAGAACTGCAAAAAATCAGAAATAAATATCATAATGGGTGATTTCAACTCAACAAATAGGACAGCAAGGCGATGGATGCAGTGTAGGCAACCATGGTTTGGGAGAGAGAAATTAAAGAGGATACAGACTTGTAGAATGGGCAAAAGAACAAGAAATGGTTGTAGGAAACACCTGGTTTAAACAGAATCCTAGAAGATTATTGTCACATAATAGACCAACGTGATTTAACCAGTGATGAGAATAAAAGGCGTTCTGATTAGCGGCATGTTCGAGGCCACAGTTTGTTTCAACAAATCCAGAGAAAACAGTCGGGGTTGCAGCTGCACGTGTTTACATCTGGTCGACAGATTAGGAACATTCGGTGGTGAGTGAGATAAATCCCTGCATCGCTTTGACAGTTTATCAACATTCGAATACAGATAGAACCCGTCAGATCCTGGTTACAATCAGATGTCAACCATCACAGGTCGGGCAAAGTTAACAGCTGCAGATGTGTAGGGGAAGTGAGTGAGATGACTCAATACACCACTTTGATAGTTTATCAACAGGTCGGATCAACGTATAATTGCCAGCTAGTGACATGTAATAGTCCCGTATGTCACTGAGAGTTTCCGGACATCACGCGGATTGGAGGCGTGATGTGGAAGCTCGTTGTTGGGATCGTACTGGACTTGCGTGACCAAGGTTGCTTAGTACACCAACATTATCTCGTGCAGGGATAAAATAGATTCTCCAGTGTGGAGAACCCGAGTTTCTTGCTGCAGTTGAGACACAAAGTGCTGCACTATGTCTCCATGCGGGTTGAGACGCATGTAGGAAGAAATTAGGCAGTAAGCGCTCATTCACTTTCGATCTTTCGGTGTGTGAGGACGCACAGCCAAGTTGGGCTGTCTGTCATTTATTAAACGCACAGCCATGTTCGGCTGACTGTCATCGCTGGATTGTTTTGGGAGTCAAAACAAGTGATGACAACTCTGACAGTGACTAAGCCAGGGGAGATGGATTCCTGACAAGGGATGATCGGCCCAAAATAACACCTGTGTGCACATCTAAAATAACGTCACGTGACCAATTTTAGGCGGTTGCCAAAAACCTGATTGGGGGACAACTAGTGTAACTCGAAACGTCGATCTAGGAAGACGTGCTTTGGCACTGCGGTTAGGGAGTTAATAACATCTAACGTGTGCGGGATATATTAAATTTATTTTACACGTGCCTGTCATGGCAAACTTAGATGTGATTGAGTAAAAACTGCAGTGCCGTATAAGGTAGAACCTATTATAATTAGTTCTAATTAATATAGGCTGTAGCCTTGTTAAAACTAGAGTGTGATGATTAGCACTGTTAGTGGAAAACTAGCTAGAGTAGGGAAGTGATACTTGGCTCTGTCAGTTGAAAATAGATTAGTGTAGTGTTGATAAGCTCTACTAGTTGAGAATTGAGTAATGGGGGATAATTGGGATCTTGCAGTTGGTGCTCCCTGGGGGGGGGGGGGGGGAGGGTCCTGCACGCTGTTTTTTTTTTTTTTTTTTTTCTCTTGTCTTGGCCTGATGAAAACCTATGTGTTCAGTTCATCTGTCCCTGACAGAGTTAGGTTCATTGTATTTTGCTGAGCAAGAGCCAATGGCCACGATCATCTAATAGAGATCAGTGACGGGGAGGCTATCACCAGTTGTATGATTTATTTTACAGGTTCCCTCTGGTTGGAAGGAAGAACACGGAACCAAGGAAAAATCCGATCCCGGATAAAGTTTGGCGCAGGAAGATTGGCCAGCAACTTTATCAATGGGTCTATGCTAGAAGAAGCTGATAAACATTGCTCAGTGGAGCTGAATGGTATATGTATCCTACAGGATAAATACCGAATGAGTGTTAGGTCATACCAGTTTTAACACACCAGTAGTGATGGATATTCAGTTCACTTATGACTAGAACAAAAATAAAGGACTCTATTGGAGTATAGACAATAACTGTTTAATAGTGAGAACTATAGAACATTTCGCAAGAAGACAAAACGTCATGTCCATAGGACGGTGTTCCATGTTTTTTTCACTGCGCAGAAATTATGAAGTCTGAGTTTCTATAAACTATTAGGAACAATTGTGTTAGGAACAATAATATTATTTTTTCCACGGATTATATAGTTGAATGGGATTCAGATCTCATGGTCATCAGAGCTCCTGGAGGAGGACATGTCTGGAGAGAAGGACACGACTTCGGTGAGGTCCATTGTACTGATTCTTGTGATGATGTGTAATCCTTGCCATGATGAGTGGACTCTGAACATGAACTCTGTGGTCTGACCTATACATTTACATTAGAATACACGACACACATTTTCTTCGCATACACGTCTCATATACGTTACACTTTTCTTTTAATAAATTAATCTTTATTAATTTTTGGAAGCAAGAGTTGTTGAATATGTTGCGTTGGGGAAGTATGATAGGGGGCATAGTACGCCAGTGAGAGTGTGATAGGAAAAGGTGTCCACGGGCTGATGGAGTGTGTTGGACGGAAGCTGGTGGAATCTCCAGGATATGGATAGGAAAGAAAAATAATAATGTGGATGTTGACTCCCCTCACTCCAGGGACGACACTTTAAAGGAAGACACGACAATTATAGACATGGAGGAGTCGAGACAGCAGGATTAAAAACCAGATAGATTACATCCTGATTAGCAAAAGGTTTCGAAATGCGTTAACAGTCGTAAAAACAGTTCCAAATGCATACTGTTACGGTGATCACAGATTAATTACAGGTACATTGAGGGTAAAGTTAAAGAAAGTCAAGTATACAGCAGGAAACCCTAAATATGACATGTGTAAATTGAAAACTGACAAAGAAATACAAGATAATTTTAACATAGAAGTAAAGAACAAATTTGATATATTGTCTGATCTAGAGATCTTATTTCAAGATGTAGATGATCAATGGGAAATGATGAAGAATTCAATCAGTTGTGCAGCAGAAAAACTATTCCAAAAGTAAAGAAAGTGGGCCGTAAGACATGGATGACTGAAGATATTTTACAACTAATGGAAACAAGAAGACAGAACAAAAATAATCCTGCCAAATATGAAGAAATTCACAAAAAAGTGAGAACCTTATGTAAGGAGGCAAAAGAAACATGGCTTGAGAAAAATTCCAGAGAAATTGAAAACCAACACAACAGTAACAATGCGAAACTAATGCACAAAAGAATTCAGGAGCTTACTAATCAAAGAACGCGTACATCAGCAGGCTGCCTAAAGACAAAAGATGGAAGAGTCATAATAGAAAAAGATCAGATCTTACATAAATGGTCAGATTACGTGAAAAACCTATATGACGATAACAGAGACAAACAGTATAATGTTCAAAATAATAATGAAGGACCAGCAATTTTGAAGATGGAGGTTCAGACTGCTCTTAACCACATGAAATCTGGCAAGACCCCCGGTTCAGACAGCGTCACAACAGAAATGATTAATGCTTTAGAAGAATATGGAATAGATAAAATTATCAGTCTGTTTAATACAATATATGATACTGGAAATATACCTCAGGAGTTATGTAATTCTGCATTTATTGCAATCACAAAGAAATCGGGAGCCTTGGAATGTGATCAACATCGAACAATTAGTATAATGAGTCACATCACAAAGATTTTGCTAAGAATTATCATGCAAAGAGTTGGGAGGAAAATACAACCTGAAATAGGAGAAAAACAATGTAGGTTTGTGGAAGGCAAGGGTACAGTAAATGCTGTGTATATACTGAGAACCATAATCGAACGTTCTATAGAAGTAAACAAAGATCTACACCTTTGCTTTATTGACTACACAGAGGCTTTTGATAAAGTGAGACATGTCAACATGATAAGGATGCTTGAAGATCTACAAATTGATGGAAAAGATCTTAGACATGTAAAAAACATATATTGGAAACAACAAGCTGCCATAAGAGTTGATAATGAAGTAAGCCAATATCAGACTATTAAAAGGGGTGTGAGACAGGGATGTGTAATGTCTCCAGATCTGTTTTCCCTGTACAGTGAAAGTATTTTCAGAAATATTGAAGATATTGAAGGAATCAACATTGGGGGACGATGCATCAATAACATTAGATATGCAGATGATACAGGCTTGATTGCAGACAATGAACAGGACCTGCAAAATTTAGTAGATGCGATTGTTACACACAGTGAACAACTAGGGTTAGAATTAAATTGTAAAAAGACACAGATTATGGTCGTCACTAGGAAGGACGAAATACCACAATGTAATATACAAGTAAATGGGAATATTCTTCAACAAGTGAGTAGGTACAATTATCTCGGAACAGTAATAACATCTGATGGGAGATGCCTTGAAGAGATTAGAACAAGAATCGCCATGGAAAAAGTAGCCTTTAGCAAGATGAAATACATATTGACCAATAAAAAGATGTCAATTGAAACGAGAAAAAGAGTGTTGAGATGCTACATAGAACCTGTACTTTTATATGGATGTGAAGCGTGGACAATGAGCAGTCAGGCTGAAAAACATCTGATGGCTGTAGAGATGTGGTTTCTGAGGAAAATGCAAAGAATACCATGGACAGCCAGAAAGACCAATGAACAAGTCCTTCAAGAAACAAATGAAGATCGTAAATTGATTAGAGAAATCAGACGTAGACAGTCAAAATTCTTTGGGCATGTTATGAGAAGAAATGGATTGGAGAATTTGGTGACAACTGGTAAGATCGAGGGGAACAGACCAAGGGGAAGACCTAGAAGCAAGTACCTGGATGGCTTGGCCTTGTGGCATGGTCGAGACAGAAACACGGAGCTGACTCTGGTGATCGAGTGAGATGGCAGACCATGACCGCCCACGCTTACCGGCATGGCACATGATGGATGGAAAGATGGCTAGTATATCCTTTTTCTTGTTTTCCTTTTGAATGACACACTTATGAGCCATCATGCTATTGGCATATTAGTCTAGAGAAAATTGCTAACGCAAAAGGAAAAAAAGTGGATGACAATAGCAGTGATTACTATGGTGATGATGCGAACGATCGAGATACTGCTATTGATAATAATGTATATGGTGATGCTGTTTTGGATGATGAACACGATGCAACAGTTGATGATGTCAACGACTACGGTGATAATAATGATAATCGTTATATTGCTATAATAATGTTGATGACGATGATGATGAAGTTGATAATGGTGATTTTGATGTGGTAATGATTATGTTGGAAATGCTGGTGATGATGATGATGATGATGATGATGATGATGATGATAATGATGAAGATGATGATGATGATGATGATGATGATGATGATGATGATGATGATGATGATGATGATGATGATGATGATGATTATTATTATCATTATTATTATTATTATTATTATTATGCTGACGATGATGATTGCCTTGAACCAGAGAAACATGAATGCCGAATCCCACTGCTGCCCCGGTCAGTAGAAGACGACCATCTGGCCTGAGCCGCCTGTGTGCAGGTCTGCGACTACGGCTGCCAGCGTACCCACGCCTGCCTCTTCGCCGCTCACCCATCGCCACAGGGCTTGAAGATGATATATGACGTTAGATGAAGAATGACTTGCGCGATGAATTGGATTACAGTGAGGAAGAGTTGCGCAATTCGTCGACCTCACTCTCTCGCCTGAGTCCATCTGAATCCAGTGGCAGGACAAGTCAAATCGACTGGAGACGAATACAGGTGCAGTGGATTACCAGGGCGCTCTACGAGCCTTGCCGTGCTCATTACTCTCCACAAGGCTTTGCAGGTAAACGCCGTCTTGCCCGTTGAATCAGGAACGATTTCTTCCGCGCAGTCTGCCGGATCCTGTATTCACATGCTGGGTAGGCATACTCTAATTCACCGCTTGGTTTTACACCAAATCGGCTAACGGCGCCTGTTTTAGCCAACCTCTCACAGCTGTTGCCGGAGACGGGGGAGGGGGGGGGGGTGGCCGCTGTCGATGCTGACAGCTACTAGGAGCCACAGGCGTGAACTGGGTGTCAGGCTTGGACCAGTGGGGGATGGGTCCTGAAAAGGACATGAGAATCATCCTTACCAAAGGTGCTACCAGCGCCTGGCACCCCGTACCCCCCATAAAAAGACAGAACAGAAAAACCATACAGATATAAGATGGTCGACATCCTCGACGTAGCAGAGGCCATACAGGTATAAGATGGTGGATATCCTCGACGTAGCAGAGGCCATACAGGTATAAAATGGTGGACATCCTAGACGTAGCAGAGGCCATACAGATATAAAATGGTGGACATCCTAGACGTAGCAGAGGCCATACAGATATAAAATGGTGGACATCCTAGACGTAGCAGGGGCTATACAGATATAAGATGGTGGACATCCTAGACGTAGCAGAGGCCATACAGATATAAGATGGTGGACATCCTAGACGTAGCAGAGGCCATACAGGTATAAGATAGTGGGCATCCTCGACGTAGCAGAGGCCATACATATATAAGATGGTGGACATCCTCGACGTAGCAGAGGCCATACAGGTATAAGATGGTGGACATCCTCGACGTAGCAGAGGCCATACAGATATAAGATGGTGGACATCCTAGACGTAGCAGAGGAGATACAGATGTTGTTGTTGTTGTTGTTGTTGTTGTTGTTGTTGTTGTTGTTGTTGTTGTTGTTGTTGTTGTTGTTGTTGTTTGTCCATCAAGAATGATCCAGTGGGGTTGAAAGTATGGAGACGTGACTTCTAAGATGGCTGATAAGGCCTATTTTGGCTCGAAATGTTCTTTGAAAATGTGGACACAGAATGCTCGACGTTTCTGGAGGAGGATTTTATGCAATGGTTTTTTCTGTTTTATCTTTTCTTAACAGCTCTTGCAGTCCTGGTGCCTCACAAGTGACTGCACTTTTGCGTAATATTGCACGCCACGAATTTCGGTCTCTGGCTGCAGTCTCCCAGGTGTCATGATGAATTCCAAAAGCATTCAGTGAGATGTTCAGAGTGTCTTTAAAGCGTTTCCTCTTTTCGCCTTAGGAGCTTTTACCACAACGCAACTCGCCGTAAATAATTTGTTTAGGGTGCCTGTGATCTGGCGTGCGAGTCAAGTGACCAGCCCAGCGAGTAGGTTCATCTCTCTGGACCCAACGCGCCATCTCTGTCAAGTAGGGTGCATACATTCCAAGTTCCGATTGTTAAGGGAATATGGTTTGTTCTTTTAGCTTTACCTGTTTTTTCTTTGTTTGTATGTCGACCGCAGTTTAGGGTACCCACCAACCGCGGCTAGCTAATTAGGTGGTGATGGAGCAGACAATGTTTAGGGCACCTTTTCTAGCCCCTTTCTCATGCTATGGAGGTGAGCAGTGTGTTCCTATAGAGGGCTGCTCAGTCGCTCAGGGGGCTGCCGAATCCCACTGCTGCTCCAGTCAGTAGAAGACGACCATATGGCCTGAGCCGCCTGTGTGCAGGTCTGCTACTACAGCTGCCAGCGTACCCACGCCTGTCGCTTCGCCGCTCGCCCATCGCCACAGGTCTTGAAGATGATATATGACGTTAGATGAAGAATCACTTGCGCGATGAATTAGATTACAGTGAGGAAGAGTTGCGCAATTCGTCGACCTCACTCTCTCGCCTGATTCCATCTGAATCCAGTGGCAGGACAAGTCAAATCGACTGGAGACGAATACAGGTGCAGTGGATAACCATGGCGCTCTATGAGCCTTGCCGTGCTCATTACGCTCCACAACGCTTTGCAGGTAAACGCCGTCTTGCCCTTTGAATCGGGAATGATTTCTTCCGCTTCACATGCTGGGAAGGCATACCCTAGTTCCCCACATGGTGTTACACCAAATTGGCTACCCGCGCCTGGTTTAGCCAGCCTCTCACAGCTGTTGCCCGGGGGGTAGCCTCTGTCGCATGCTGACAGCTACTAGGTGCCACAGGCGTGAGCTGGGTGTCAGGCTTGGACCAGTGGGGGATAAGTCCTGAAAAGGACATGAGAGTAATCCTAACCAAAGGTGCTACCAATGTCTGGCACCCTGTATCCCCCATAAAAAGACAGAACAGAAAAACCATACAGATATAAGATGGTGGACATCCTCGACGTAGCAGAGGCCAGATATAAGATGGTGGACATCCTCGACGTAGCAGAGGCCAGATATAAGATGGTGGACATCCTCGACGTAGCAGAGGCCAGATATAAGATGGTGGACATCCCAGACGTAGCAGAGGCCATACAGATATAAGATGGTGGACATCCTAGACGTAGCAGAGGCCAGATAAAAGATGGTGGACATCCTAGATGTAGCAGAGGCCAGATATAAGATGGTGGACATCCTAGATGTAGCAGAGGCCAGATATAAGATGGTGGACATCCTAGATGTAGCAGAGGCCATACATATATAAGATGGTGGACATCCTAGATGTAGCAGAGGCCAGATATAAGATGGTGGGCATCCTAGATGTAGCAGAGGCCAGATATAAGATGGTGGACATCCTAGATGTAGCAGAGGCCAGATATATGATGGTGGACATCCTAGATGTAGCAGAGGCCAGATATAAGATGGTGGACATCCTAGATGTAGCAGAGGCCATACATATATAAGATGGTGGACATCCTAGACGTAGCAGGCAATGAATGAATCACCCAAATAAACGAGAAGTAGATTGTGAGCTTTACTAAAACACGACTACAAGAGACAAATTGGACGTTACGGCCAAAGCCTTCGTCAGCACAGGACAAACAAATACAAACCAACACAAAACTATACGAAACACACTATGACAATATTAAACTATTAAACTAATTAAAATTAAATGTACTCATCTGAATACCGTGTCCTAGCTTGGAAGGTCTGACACACGTAGGGCGCCAGTGGATCAATAGACCGGATGTATGGTACACGGGTCAAAGGTCAAGCGGGAAGGGAGTGGGGTGGAGATGCGCCCATGTGTGCGGAAAAGTGAAATTAGAGACCGGCAAAGATGTTACGGACGCAGATGACAATTAGCAATTATCGTTAAGCGCTCGAAACACCGCTGTGGAAACCTATATAATGTTAGTACACACAGAGAGGCATGAGTGGCGGTCGTTCAGAAAATGATGGCAAAACACCGAACGTAAATCCGCCAAGGGAGTTGACTGTGATGTCATACAAAGGATCTGCACGTACCCAGATGGTGGACTGTAAGCTAGGGGTGGGAGGGTGGGGTGGGAAGTTAAATGAAGCTGTGTTGGACATTAAGGCCGTGAGGGGAGAGTGTGCCCAACTGGAAGATGAGACGGTGTTCCAATGTCTTCCGATCCCGTTCGTGGGATGCGCATGATTTGATGGCCGTAACCTGTATGTCGGCTACGCCATGGTGGTCAGGACTGTTGAAATGTATGGATACTGGTTTCTGGGCGCCGCTGGTGATGTCAGAAAGATGTTGTCGAAATCTGTCACCAAGACGTAATCCTGTCTCACCGACATATCTCATGTCGCAACGTGTGCAGGTAATCGCATAGATGACGTTGCGACTGATGCATGAGAAACCCTCACGGATGTGGAAGGTCGTCTTAGGGAATGTCAGACTCTGGGTTTGAAGTACGTATGGACAGGTCTTGCAAACCGATCGAAGACACGCCACCGTGCCAGGAAGAGACTGGTGAGGTTGGGGTAGCCTGCTATGGACCAGCACATCTCTGAGGTTACGATCCCGCTTATATGCCACTAGAGGAGCCTCTGAGAAGACATCACGAGTGGTCGATTCCGCCCGGAGAATGGATAGATGTTTCAAAAGGATATTCTTGGCAGCAATATTGTGGGGATGATAAGTAAGTGAGAGGACAGGTCTATTGTTTCGTGGTTTCGGCCTGGAGGAGAGAGCCTCAGTGCGACTGATAGACTGGCAGCGGTGAAGAGCTGTAGATAGAACATTATCAGGATAGCCACGAAGGCGAAAGAAATCAAGCATCTCGTGGGCTTTTTGATGGAAGTCGTTGTTATCCTGGCAAAGTCGTCGGAGACGTAACAGTTGGGAGAAAGGAATAGAACGTTTGCATGAGGGAGGGTGGGAGGAGGTATAGAGAAGAAATGAGTGCGAGTCAGTTGGTTTATAATAAACCGTCGTGCATAGACCAGCGGAACCTAAAGAGACTGTGAGGTCTAAGAAATTGACAGCCGACGAAGAAATGGTGGAGATAAGTTTGATGCTGGGATGGAAGTCTGAAAAAAAGGCAATGAAGTTCTGTAGGTCAGGCAAGGGCATGTCCGAGACACCAAAGCAGTCGTCAATGTACCTCCTGTAGAGCTCCGGGAGCCTACCGGTGTACTGACTCCATACCTGGTGCTCCAGATAGCCCATGAAGAGGCAGGCATAACTGGGACCCATCTTAGTACCCATGGCCACACCGCTGATCTGGTCGAAGTAGTCCCCATTGAACTCAAACGAGTTGAGGTTGAGGACTAACTCCGCAAGACGCAGTAATGGTCCAGTGGCTATCGAGGGATTAAGCCTTTTCTCCAAGAAAAATTCTAAGGCTTTAAGGCCGTCAGAGTGAGGAATGGAAGTGTAGAGTGAAGTCACATCTAAAGTGACGTAGCAGAGGCCATACAGATATAAGATGGTGGGCATCCTAGATGTAGCAGAGGCCATATATATATAAGATGGTGGGCATCCTAGATGAAGCAGAGGCCATACATATATAAGATGGTGGACATCCCAGATGTAGCAGAGGCCATACATATATAAAATGGTGGACATCCTAGACGTAGCAGAGGCCACACAGATATAAGATGGTGGACATCCTAGATGTAGCAGAGGCCATAAATATATAAGATGGTGGACATCCTAGATGTAGCAGAGGCCACACAGATATAAGATGGTGGACATCCTAGATGTAGTAGAGGCCATAAATATATAAGATGGTGGACATCCTAGATGTAGCAGAGGCCACACATATATAAGATGGTGGACATCCTAGATGTAGCAGAGGCCACAGAGATATAAGATGGTGGACATCCTAGATGTAGTAGAGGCCATAAATATATAAGATGGTGGGCATCCTATATGTAGCAGAAGCCACACAGATATAAGATGGTGGACATCCTAGATGTAGCAGAGGCCATACATATATAAGATGGTGGACATCCTAGATGTAGCAGAGGCCTTACATATATAAGATGGTGGACATCCTAGACGTAGCAGAGGCCATACCTATATAAGATGTTGGACATCCTAGACGTAGCAGAGGCTAAACAGATATAACATGGTGGACATCCTAGACGTAGCAGAGGCCATACAGATATAAGATGGTGGACATCCTAGACGTAGCAGAGGCCATACATATATAAGATGGTGGACATCCTAGACGTAGCAGAGGCCATACATATATAAGATGGTGGACATCCCATACGTAGCAGAGGCCATACATATATAAGATGGTGGGCATCCCAGACGTAGCAGAGGCCAGATATAAGATGGTGGACATCCTAGACGTAGCAGAGGCCATACATATATAAGATGGTGGATATCCTAGACGTAGCAGAGGCTATACAGATATAAGATGGTGGACATCCTAGACGTAGCAGAGGCCATACAGGTATAAGATGGTGGACATCCTAGACGTAGCAGAGGTCATACATATATAAGATGGTGGACATCCTAGACGTAGCAGAGGCCATACAGATATACGATGGTGGACATCCCAGACGTAGCAGAGGCATACATATATAAGATGGTGGACATCCTAGACCTAGCAGAGGCCATACATATATAAGATGGTTGACATCCTAGACGTAGCAGAGGCCATACAAATATAAGATGGTGGAATCCTAGACGTAGCAGAGGCCATACAGATATAAGATGGTGGACATCCCAGACGTAGTAGAGGCCATACAGATATAAGATGGTGGACATCCTAGACGTAGCAGAGGTAAGTACAGATATAAGATGGTGGACATCCCAGACGTAGCAGAGGCCATACATATATAAGATGGTGGACATCCTAGACATAGCAGAGGCCATACATATATAAGATGGTGGACATCCTAGACGTAGCAGAGGCCATACCGATATAAGATGGTGGACATCCCAGACGTAGCAGAGGCATACATATATAAGATGGTGGACATCCTAGACCTAGCAGAGGCCATACATATATAAGATGGTGGACATCCTAGACGTAGCAGAGGCCATACAGATATAAGATGGTGGACATCCCAGACGTAGTAGAGGCCATACAGATATAAGATGGTGGACATCCTAAACGTAGCAGAGGTAAGTACAGATATAAGATGGTGGACATCCCAGACGTAGCAGAGGCCATACAGATATAAGATGGTGGACATCCCATGTGTAGCAGAGGCCAAACAGATAGATTTTCGTGTCTTCGGAACAGAAGCAACAGACACATTGATGCAACAATCAGGCTCACATAACGAGTATATCGTTAAGATGTTAATTATGAAAGGCCTAAGGACATTTAAGGAAACCCGGAAATATATTTCCTTGCCCAGAGTAAGGAAGATGGGAGTCAAGCGGGAAGCTGCAAGAAATGAGGATGTTGCCACGAGCATAACACATTTGATTAACCAACACAGAACTGATTTGATTAGTCGATATACGCTGAAAAGATGTAAGGAGGAGCTCTCATGGACGTGTGCGGACTGTGATGATGAAGACTAATCACTAATCACTAAGTGGGAGACCTGGAAAAATTAATGTAAGGTTATTGGGAACATAGCAAATAATTTATATTCTTAACATGAATGGCTAACCAATGTAAGATGGCCATAATTCCCCCTCCCCCTCCAAAAAAAAGAAAAAGAACATAAACATATGCACCGAAAGCAGAAAGCAATAACGTATCTCCCTAGTGACTGTACAGCCTACCCGTATTCGTGTTGTTATGGGAGACATGAACAGTGTGTTCGGTAATTTAAAATAAGCAAAAACATATATAAAAGTTATGAACTAGTACAAGAGGTTTACAAGAGGTTAAAGAGGAGAAAAACGACTCCATTTGTGTGAGGAACATCATCTTGCATTTTGTAATCAACTGAATTTACCCCCCACCCCCACCCCACCTCACCGCCTCCTCCCTCCCAAAAAAAAAAATTAGCAGAAATAAAATGGGGGAAACAGGGATTCGGTTTCTATGTACACTGTAAAATATCTCGTACACGGCGAAGATTACCAATATCCAAGTACTGCAAGAGGGCATTTAACAGAGACAGTTGATTATCCATATGCAACACAATCGTTATGTCTCAACATACGGACAAGCTAATCGTCATGATGACGACATGTTAAGATAGAAGACGGCCCTGAGAAGGTTGTGACAACATGGGAAAAAAACGGCGGAGTTAGATGCACAGATCCACATAAGGATACAATACTGAATGGTTGTTATAATTTGTATGATGAATATGACGCATGCGTCTATCTTCTAGGCAAATATAAGGGGCGTTCATTTAAAATCCATTCGTCCCTGTAATTGCGTACGTTGAGCATGATCATGTTATACTTATTTGATAAGTACTGATCAATGAATAAAAGATAACGTGCTTATCGACCCATGATGCAAAGGTTCTGTTACTAACCGTTGAGAAAATGGCCGAGTTGATCAAAAATCCGTCCAATAAAGCTCAAAGAGCGGTGATTTAGTTTCTTTCATTTGAAGGATGTCCACCAGTGGACATTCGTAGAAGAATGCAGATAGCACACGGTTAAAAATGTGTGTCGAAGACAACAGTGACAGATTGGGAACGAATGTTTCGGAAAGTTCACGACAGATCTTCGACGGCTGGGTCAAGCGCATATTGTTGCAACAGGAAAAAAAAAACATTGCCAAAATTGAAGCAGCAGTACAGATGAACCGTTGTCGAAGCATACGTTCGCTAGCGAAATAATTTGATGTGTCAATTGGGACAATTAAAAAGGTCGTTCGTAAGAAACTGCAACATCGAAAGGTGTGTTCACATTGGGAACCACGGATGTTGACCGACCACCAAAATGAGGAACGCATGGGTTGGTGATTGAACAACTTGCTGCGTTACAGAGTGGAGGGTGATGAATTTATCTTCTGCATAGTGGCAGGCGATGAATAATGGTGCCACCACTTCGAGTCGAGCAGCAAAAGAGAGAGCATGCAATGGATGCATGCTGGGTCACCAAGAGCCCAAAAGACATAAAGTTACAGGTTTCCGCTGGTAAGGTTATGCTGAGCGCTTTTTTTTTTGACCAGGAAGGGCTATTGTTGGCCGACTTTAAAGAACCTGGTGCCAACGTAAACTCTATCCACTACTTGCAAACACTAGACAAGCTACAAAAAAAGCCATTAAGAATAAGCGACCCGGCATGCTTTCTCGCGGTGTGATTTTGTTGCACGATAATTCAGGTCCGCATGTCGCAAAGATTGTGCAGGAAGCATTAGCGAAGAAGAAGTGGGAAATTCTGCAACACCCAGCCTATAGACCTGATTTGTCACCATGTGATTTTCATTCGTTCGGACCTCTAAAAAAGGCTGTCAAGGGGCAACGATTACACACAGATGCAGACGTAATGAACGCGGTAAACACTTGGTTCAGTGAGCTTGCTTGCTTGCTTGCTTGTGTTCGTTGGCTTGAGCTCCAACGCGAAGTCCTGAATGTCGGATGAAGGCATCCTGTTGTCCAACATCAGTGTGATGTCATACAGGACCTGAGTTTTGCGTGAGTATCCGTTGTCCCATGTCTGGCTTATTGGTGTGCAGACTGGTGGTTCCTCGCCGTACAGGCAGACACTCTCCGACTTCGGAGGAATCGGCGATCTTACTGACTTTAGCCAGGACCCCGAAGGGACCTATTGCCCAGGACGCTCGACGAGGACGCGTCAATAGGTCTTGGCCAGTATATAACCCGGCCCTGGTGCCTTGGAAACACCTCTGCGTCCCGTTCAGTGAGCAACCACAATTCTTTTTTATGGACGGTATTCGCAGCCTACCTAAGCAATGGGATACTTGCCTGAATGCCTACTGCGGCTTCTTCTGACCAACCCATAGTGCATAATTCATTCAAAATGAATGCTCTTTTTTAATTCTACCACACATGTTAATTTCTCTTGCATGCTTTTGTAATAAAACCATTGAAACCGGTTTCAAATGAACGCCCCTAATAGTATTGATAATACTTGAAAACCTACATAAATTGAAGTTGCACCGCCACGGGAACATTTCCAGATTTCAGGATTATTGAACAATTCGCATGTCTGAAGTGTAAGCCAAGTTTAAAGTGTGGATTGCGAATTGTGAATAGTCCACTGGAAGGATTAATTCTTATAGTAGCAGATCCACCTGGTACACACATACGGTTAGGAATCTGCGGAAAGAAATATATCTCGGAGTATTTAACATTAAATTGTGAAATCTCTGGCAAAAGAAGATGGTTCTCTTAGTAATTTACTTGAAAATGTAAAATCACTTGTATGGAAATGTAATTCTCTAAGTAAATGAATTGAAAATATAAATCGCTTGTACAGGAAGTTAATTCTCTTGGAATGTAAATTGACATTGATACATTACATTTAGAATATATATATATATATATATATATATATATATATATATATATATATCCACCCATCATGTGCTATGCCGATGAGCGTCGGCGGTAATATTTTGCCATCTCACTCTATCTCCAGAATCGTGGATCAGCTCCGTGTTCCTGTCTCGACCATGCTACGTGGCCAAGCGATCCAGGTATTTACTTCTCGGTCTTCCCATTGGTCTCTTCCCTTAGATCTTGCCAGTCGTCACATGTAATTTCTTCTCATAATATGCCGAAACAATTTTGACTGTCTACGTCTAATGACACTAATCAGTTTACGATCTTCATTTG
The DNA here is from genome assembly GCA_963921405.1 of Cepaea hortensis. Lineage (NCBI taxonomy): Eukaryota > Metazoa > Mollusca > Gastropoda > Stylommatophora > Helicidae > Cepaea > Cepaea hortensis. The sequence goes on from OY992890.1 coordinate 17,642,803, forward strand.
TTTCTTGAAGGACTTGTTCATTGGTTTTCCTGTTTGTCCATGGTATTCTGTGCATTTTCCTCACAAATTACATTTCCACAGAAATCATCTGTTTTACAGATTGGCTGCTCATTGTCTACGCTTCACATCCATACAAAAGTACAGGTTCTATGTAGCACTTCAACACTCTTTTCCTCATTCCAATTGATATCTTTTTATTGGTCAGTATATTTTTCATCTTGTAAAAGGCTACCTTCGCAATGGCAATTATTGTTCCAATCTCTTCAAGGCATCTGCCATCATATGTTATGACTGTTCCAAGATAACTGTATCGATTGACTTGCTTAATTTAAGAATATGCCCATTTACTTGTTATGATGGTGGAATCCTTGAATACCTGTGGTACTTGTCCTTGTAGCCAGAATAGCTATATTAGCTGGTGGATCTGTACAGAGAGTGTGTCTTGCCCACATCTGATAACCTCTATTGGAATCCCATCCTTACCTGGAGCCTTGCCAGATGGAAGTTCATTTATAGCACACTTAACTTCTGTTATGGTGGGAAGTGTGTCCAGGTGGTCAAGAGTTTTTGGGCCTCTATGGCGTTGAGGGCATCATCCGCTAGTTTGGTCTCACTTGAGTAAAGCTCCAAATAGTGCTCTACTCATCTGTCCATCGACTGTTACTTATCAGTGATGATTTCTCCAGTCAAGGTTTTCAATGGTGCACTTCTTTTTATCATTGGACCACGGGCTTTCTTTATTCTTTAATAAATGTTTCGGGTGTTTAACTTATCACTTGCGATTTGAATGGACTCACATAACTTGATCCAGTAGTCATTTGCACACTGCCTGGCAGCCTTTTGCACATCCTTCCAAGCTTGCTTTACCTCACTCATAGAGTGTTACGCGTTGGTCTTTCCTTGTTTCTTAAGAGAGCTATCTTATTCTTATCAATCAAGTTTTAAAAACTGGTCATGGTGGTTAAAAGTGAAAAATTGGCAGAGGTGTGTCAAAGAGTAAGCAGAGACAAGTCACTTAAATTGTTCTGGCGACTACATAATAGCATGAGTGGGGTAATCAAGAATAAGAGCATTTCTGACTTCGAAGTAACAGACCTGATCTGGCAGAGGACTGACGAGGACAAGGACAAAGCCCTCTTTGAACGCTATCTAGCGCAGAGCAGCCAGACAGATATGGGAGGCCGAAATCTTGCCAAGGAAGTCACCTCAGACAGGTGCAAGGCCCAGAACACTTCGGATGAAGACACAGTGACAGTGAAAAAAATCAAGGCTGTGCTTCGACGATAAAAAAAAAAAAAAACAGCGCTCCAGGCACTGATGGCATAAGATACGACGACATCAGTAGGTGTACCGACAACGAGCTAGAGAAACAAGCAGACATGTACAACAACAGTATAGGGAGAGCTAGCATCAAGTAGGACAGCTATCTGATTCCTTTGCCGAAGCCTGGCAAAGACCGCACAAAAATTCAGGGATATCATATTATAACCATGCATAATACAGTAGGCAAGCTGCTAGATAAGTTAATTGCCAGAAAAATATCAAGCAAGCTAGAGTGGCCAGATGTTTTCCCACCTAACCTGGGTGGATACCGTCCAAAAAGAGAAACCTGGACCAATGCAGCAGTTTTTGCCCATGATGTCTATGATGGTTTCCACTCAGGCATTGAAACCTTTGCTGCATCGATTGATCTTGAGGACGCATACAACATAGTACCATTGGATTTTTTAATGCTGCAGATTCTTGAACTCAAAATAAGTCCATTCCTCCTTAGTTGGATCGCTGCAGCCATCTTCCAACGGAAAGTAGTGTTTAGATATGGCAGTTGGACTTCGGAAATAACAACAATATATTCTGGCCTACCACAGGGATCACCATTATCTCCGATACTGTTCAAAGCCTACTCAGTGAGAATCACCAGTGAGCAGATCACTGGACCTGGTAGGACATTGTCATATGCCGATGATGTTTTAGTGTATCGTCAGTGTAAGGATAGAGAGCAGGCTGCTGTCGAACTACAAACCGAACTCAATCGTATAAGTACTCGGTGTGATGAAGCTGGGGCAATGGTCAACCCAACAAAGGCAAAAGTGACTTGGTTCTCATTGAATAATCATATTGTAAACACCCCAAGACCAATTGTAAAGCTGTGTTCAGAGACGGTGGAGAGAACGCGGGCAATAAATTACCTGGGGATACGGTTTGATCGAAGCCTTGCTTATAATGAGCACATAGACCATGTGATAACAAAGACCAAGAGGGGTTTGGCAGCGATGCGGGTGATGGCGGCAGCAAACTGTGAGCAGCGCCACCTATGTCTTCTATACGAAGGGCTGGTCATGTCTGTTTTTGAGTATGCAGTGGCAATCCTGACTCTCAGCCGTAAGCAGATAGAAAGGATGGAAAGGATACAGAATGAAGCTATGCGCATTATTCTTGGATGTACAAGAGATACAGCATGCAGGGCGATGCGCTACCTTCTTGATTTTCTAACGATTGAAGACAGAATACAAGTTTGCAGAGCAAGCGCCTACCTCAGAGTTAAAGCAAACACACAACATCCACTGCACAGTGAAATTAAAAAGGTGAAGAGCATCAGGTTGAAATGAGGACGGTCGTGGATGGGTCAAGCCGAAGACATTCTTCAACAGGTGTGTTCACTTGAGGACTTAGAACCTGGCGAGGAGTGGGTACATGTGCCAACAGATTTCTGCACATCCTTTTCAGTTTGCATCCAACTAGACAGAAAATGCATACAAGAAAACCCGGCTGCTGTGGAGGCTGATGTACAAGCGTTGATTTTCGAGAATTCGCTAGACGGTGATGCTATCATCTACACAGATGGGTCGGTCGTCTGATATGTGAGAAGCTCATGGGACTTTACGGCTCGAGCCGGATGGAGAATTGTGAAGGAGGACTCTGGTGCTTTCACTGAAACCACAAGTAATCTGACTATGGAAGTCATGGCAGTAAGTAAAGCAATAACATGGCTCGAGACATAGACATTAACTAGGGCATGTTTCCTTAGATACTCAATGAACATGATCAAAAGGATAGAGGTGGGGTGGATCCGAAAAGAATGGTTGTTGTCTCTGGAGCGGTTTCGGCTGGCTAATATTAGTTTCATTTTCGTGCCAGGGCATGCGGGAGTACACTGAAATGAGCGGACTGACAAGCTTGGAGGTGAGGCTACTGTGGAGGGCACTCGCGCCGTGGACCAGGTTGGCATTCTGAATGCTCTACGAGAATTAAGACTTTTAGTTAGTTAGTTAGTTAGTCGACAGATCATCCTCATTGCACATCGAACCATTCAGTCCATAAGTGCTCGGATCCCCTCCTCAGCAAATCCTGCAACGTGTAGCGGCTAACGACGCCAGTTCTGTGTTGGTTTATAAATCTTCTTTGGCTTCCTGCGTAGTGTTCTTGTTTGGCCACCCCTCTTTTAATTTGCTGCTCTCGCAGTCTGGCCATTGTTGTAGATTCACAGTCATCACTTGGTTCTCGCAAAAGTCTTACTTCTCGTAGAGCATTCAGAATGTCAGCCTGGTCCATGGCGCGTCCGCCCTCCACAGTAGCCACACCTGCGAGCTTGTCAGCCCGCTCATTTCCTTGTACTCCTGCATGCCCTGGCACGAAGATGAAACTAATCTTTGCCAGTCGAGACCCCCCCAAAGGCAGCAACCATTCTCTTCGAATCAACCCCTCCTCTATCCTCTTGATCATGTTCATTGAGTCGCTAAGGAAACAAGCCCTAGTGAATGTCTGTGTCTCGAGCCATGTTATTGCTTTACTTACTGCCATGACTTCCATGGTCAGGCTACTTGTGGTCTCAGTGAAAGCACCAGAGTCCTCCTTCACAACTCTCCCTCCGCTGTAAAGGCCCATGAGCTTATCACATGTCGGACGACCGACCCATCTGTGTAGATGACCGCGTCACCGTCTAGCGAATTCTCGAAAATCAACGCTTGTACTTCAGCCTCAACAGCAGCCGGATTTTCTTGTCTGCATTTTCTATCTAGTTGGATGCAAACTGAAAAGGATGTGCAGAAGTCTGTTGCCACTTGCACCCACTCCTCGCCAGGTTCTAAGTCCTCAAGTGAACACACCTGTTGAAGAATGTCTTCGGCTTGACCCATCCACGACCGTCCTCTTTTTAACCTGCTGCCCTTCACCTTCCTAATTTCACTATGCAGTAGATGTTGTGTGTTTGCGTTAATTCTGAGGTAGGCGCGTGCCCTGCAACCTTGTATTCTCTCTTCAATTGTTGGAAAACCAAGAAGGTAGCGCATCGCCCTGCATGCTGTATCTCTTGTACATCCAAGAATAATGCGCATAGCTTCATTCTGTATCCTTTCCATCCTTTCTATCTGCTTATGGCTGAGAGTCAGGATTGCCATTGCATACTCCAAAACAGACATGACCAACCCCTCGTACAGAAGACATAGATGGCGCTGCTCACAGTTTGCTGCCGCCATCACCCGCATCGCTGCCAAACCCCGCTTGGCCTTTGTTATCACCTGGTCTATGTGCACATTATAAGCAAGGCTTCGATCAAACCGTATCCCCAGGTAATTCATTGCCTGCGTTCTTTCCACCGTCTTTGAACACAGCATTACAGTTGGTGTTGGAGTGTTGACAATATGATTATTCAACGAGAACCAAGTCACTGTTGCCTTTGTTTGGTTGACCATTGCCCCCGCTTCATCACACCAAGTACTTATGCGATTGAGTTCGGTTTGTAGTTCCACAGCAACCTCCTCTCTATCCTTCCCCTGACGATACACCAAAACATCATCGGCATATGACAATGTCCTGCCAGGTCCAGTGATCTGCTCACTGGTGATTCTCACTGTGTAGGCGTTGAACAGTACCGGAGATAATGGTGATCCCTGTGGTAGGCCACGATATATTGTTGTTGGTTCCGAAGTCCAACTGCCACATCTAAAAACTACTTTCCGTTGGAAGAGGGCTGCAGCGATCCAACTAAGGAGGAATGGACTTACGTTTAGTTCGAGAAGCTGAAACATTAAAAAATCCGGTGGTACTCTGTTGTATGCGTCCTCAAGATCAATCGCTGCAGCAACAGTTTCAGTGCCTGAGTGGAAACCTTTATAGACATCCTGGGCAAAGACTGCTGCATTGGTTCAGGTTTCTCTCCTTGGACGGTACCCACCTAGGATGGGTGGGAAAACACATTGCCTCTCTAGTTGGCTTGATATTTTCCTGGCAATTACCTTCTCCAGCAGCTTGCCTATTGTATTCTGCATGGTTATAATTCGATATCCCTGAATTTTTTTGTGGTCTTTGTCAGGCTTCGGCAAGGGAATCAGATAGCTGTGTAACCATTCCTCCTTGATGCTAGCATTCCCTATACTGTTGTTGTACATGTCTGCTAGTTTCTCTAGCTCATTGTCGGTACACCTATTTATGTCGTCGTATCTTATGCCATCAGGACCTGGAGCACTGTTTTTTGATCGTCGAATTAAGACTTTTGAGTGAACCAAGTGTTGACTGTGAATATACAACCATGGCCAGACTGCGAGAACAGCAAATTAAAAGAGGGATGGCCAAACAAGAACACTACGCAGGCAGCCAAAGAAGATTGATAAACCAACACAGAACTGGTGTCGTTAGCCGCTACACGCTGCGGGATTTGCTGTGGAGGGGATCCGAGCACTTATGGATTGAATGGTTCGATGTGCAATGAGAATGATCTGTCGACTAACTAACTAACTAACTAACTAACTAACTAACTAACTAACTAACTAACTAACTAACTAACTAAATAACTAACTAATTAATTAACTAACTAACTAACTAACTAACTAATCAAGGGCTGCAGAGTCTGGCTGTTTGCCGCAAACCAGTCCGGCCTCTTATGATCCACAGTGCCGTAAACCCCTACGGCAGTTTTCAAAAGAGTTTCCTTAAGTTGACCCCTCTTTTCACTTACTGTACAATTTTCTGTTGCATCAGCGTAAGCGTCTTCAAGTTGCTGTTGAAACTGAAAGCACTTTTCAGGATCGTGAGTGTTAATAATTTTAATACTGGTGCTAGATTTGTGTTTAGTTGTGTAGACTCTCTTTGGTCTCAGTCTAACCCTTGCAACAACCAAAGAATGATCCGTATCACAGTCAGAACTGTTGTAACTTCGATTCAGTGATGCATGGTTCAGATGTTGTCTCCGTGTGATGATGAAGTCCAGCTGGTGCCAATGGCCGGATCTTGAATTTTACCATGTGACCTTATGCAATTCTTTTGTTTTAAAAAA